>BJCG01002037.1:0-45924 GCA_005406145.1 Prunus yedoensis | reverse complement strand
GAATATTCCCAACGCTTTCATAAGTGCTCAGGAGAGAGAGAGAGAGAGAGAGAGAGAGAGAGAGAGATTGATCTGTCTTTCAAATTTCAATAATCGGTCCACTACACTACCGGCAGCTAATATATACCTAACTATATATACAACCCTCCAATGCCATCCACGTCTGCCCTTTTAGTAAATATACAGTCACGAGTCAAATTTAGGGTTATTAAGTTAATACAATGTTATGTTAACTCTTAATTTTGTCTCACTCCACAATGTACTCTCATGATCCGAATTGCTTGTTTTTTCAGGTTCCTATATTTCTTGCAAAAAATCACCCAATTCTGAATTGTTTAGCCATTTGACTACTATCAAAGATATATTCATCGTTGATTAAAAATATCGTTTTGTCTATTTATTTTATCACCGTTAAATAACTAAACGATATTCATTTGAGTGAATTTTTGCAACCTTGATCTTTAAATAATGGGTATTTGACTAAATATCTCATAAAGTAATGAGGACTTAAATAATTAATTAAACTGTTCGAATTATGAGATACATTGTATATAGTGGGCCCGAACGAGTGGGTAGGTCGAATTAGCCTAAATTGAAGTTACAAACTAATGTGTGTTTGAAAAAAAAAAAAAAAAGGAAAATTTGCATAAATACCACATGAACTTTTAGGTGCGCTATTACCACTTGAATTTTAATTTTAACCACTTGAACTTTGTAAAGTATTGCTATTCACCACTATGTCTAACCCCATTAAAATTTCCGTTAAGTTTAAGGGTATTTTGTCTGTTCCTTTTAACTAAAAATAAATATAAAACCAGAATTTATATATATATATAAAGTTAACCTAATTATACCACACCTTCCCCAACCCCTACCCTACCGCTATATTTCTCTCTCTCTTGGAATCTTAACGTGGGTTGTTGAAATTGAATTGCAAATACAACTATAGAACAACCAAGCTCTAGCTTGCTAATGGAATTACAACCCATTTCTTATGTGACAACCCACAACAAGAAAATTTAGGCTTAAGTCTCCAGCTAAGAAGACAAATATTTGGAGATCATAGAGGGCATAACTACTTGGTTATTTTTATGTTTTTTTTATTAACTTGCTGTTTATTCTAGCCGCACAGGTACACTATTTCTTTTTTTAAAAAAAAGAAAAAAAACAAAAGCAGAGTATAGCCACTCGGCTATACTGTTTCTTAAAAAAAAAACAGCACCACTATACTATTTTTTTTGTAAAAAAACCCAGAATAGCCGTGCGGCTATCCTATTTCTTAAAAAAAAAAAAAAAGAAAAACCCGCGTATAGCCGCCCGGCGTTACTATTTCTTCTAAAAAATTGTGAAATCCGGGTATAGCCGCGCCGCTATACGATTTCTTTTAAAGAAAAAAAAACGGGTATCGCCGCATGGCTATACTATTTCTTCCAACAAAAGTTTAGAAAAAACGAGTATAGTACATATATATTTATCTATATATTAAAGCAAAAGGCAGAGAATAGTGAAATATTCAAAATACCAGAAAATACCCTTGGTTAATGCAAATATTAAGAATTGAAATTATTAATTAAATGAGGATAATATGGTAAATTCACACTTTTTCATATTAACAAAATTAAAAATTAAAAAAAAAATCAGATAATGGATCCTCTTTTTATGGAACAAACTACCCATTATCCTTTTTAATTCTAAAATAAATTTAAATTGTTTTTAAAAATACCTCTCGCAGGCACGGAAGCGCATGCAGAGAGGCTAGTATAATTAAAGAGTATAGTCGCGTGGTTATACTATATATATAACCGAGTACAGCCGTGTGGTTATAGTATTTTTCAATTTTTTTTTAAGAAACGAGTATGGCCGGCCGGCTATACTATTTATTTTTTAAAAATTGGAAAAAAAAACCTCGTATCGCCGCGCGGCTATAATATTCTTCTTTAAAAAATGGTGAAATCCGAGTAATAAGCAGAACGGCTATACTATTTCTTTAAAAAAAAATTGGAAAACCCGAAGATAGCCGCGCGGCTATACTATTTCTTTTACAAAAAAATAATAAGAAAAAAAACCTAGCATAGCCGGTCGCTATACTATTTCTTAAAAGATAAAGGAAAATAGAAAAAACGCGTATCGCCGCGCTGCTATACAATTTGTATTTTTTTAAAAGGGAAAATCTGAGTATAGCCATGCGACCGTATATAGCAGTGCGGCTATACTATACTAGAAAAACCGAGTATAGCCTATTGGCCATACTATTTAAATATTTATATTTAAATGATATAGCTGCAACGCTATACTCTATAAGAATAAGAAAAATTATGAAAAAGACCTCCTAGTTGGATTAGTTTATTACTTTATAGACATTAATTTGTTATAGCTCGCGTGGCTATACTTATAAAATATGTACGTATTTTTATCGGCAAATTACAGCTTAAAAGTTTGGCCATTATATATATTTAATATAATTTATTTAAAGTGTTTAATATATATTATATGTATTCAATAATATGTGTATATTTTGTGTGTATTATTGAAAATTTTGTAAAGAATACTTGTATTAAACATGAAAAATACATATGTACATTTTCAATATGAGTATTGTACGTTTGCTTTTTAAAAAACCTGAATTTTACCTAGTTTTTTAGATGTGTACAAAACATGGTTGATTATTGAAATATAGGTACGTACATGTATAATACAATATTAACATGAAATTGCAAAATTCTTTATACAAATAATAACTCTGGAAAAGTAAAAATAAAAAGGGGACGATAGAGACTCGGATAATGGCCTAATAGTAATGGATAATGCTTTAAACTACTCTTATCAATAAACAAAAATCAAGGGAAAAATATAAAAGAAAAAGAGGATCCCAGTATATATATATATATATATATATATATATATAATATATATATATATATATAGACGCACAGCTATACTATTTATTTAAAAAAATTTAAAAAAATAGCCGAGGAAAGCCCGGCCGCTATACTATTTCTTTAAAAAAAATTGTAAAAATCAAGCCGCGTGGCTATAAGATTTCTTTTAATAAAAAAAAAAAAAAGAAAAAGCCGAGGATAGCCGCGCGGTTGTACTATTTCTTTTTAAAAAGTTACATAAACAGAGTTTCGCCGCATGGCTATGCTATTTCTTTTAATTTTTTTCAAAAAAATCGCTTATAGCTGTGCGGCTATGCTGTTCTTTAAAAAAAAGTTAAAAAAAAAAAAGAAATTGAGTATAGCTGCGCAGCGACACTATTAAATACATTATATTTAAATGGTATAGCCGCTCGGCTATACTGTTTAATTTTTAAAAAATTGTGAAAAAGGGACCGTCCTAGTTGCATTAGTTTATACTTTAATTGATATTAATTTGGTGTTTGTAAAATTGTGGTGAAGTTATGAAATTCAAGTTCTAGTCTTCGATGTTAAATTTTGTGAATTCGCTAGATATAAGGGAAGAGAGAGTAATTGCAATTTAAATTTTTGATTTTTTTGAAAATGAAAACTTTCATGGAATTGAATGACAAGCCAAGAATGCAGGAAGGCAAGAGATTTAATGACAGGACCATGGCAATTTGTTATTAAGTGGAAGAGAAGTGTTTAAATTTTCTATCTTATAACTTCTTCGTCGTCATACATTGCTTAAGTATATTCCTATTATTTTGTATTAAAAAGAAAAAAGAGAAGAAAGTATATTCTTATTATTATGCAAATAGAAAGAAGGAGAATCATACATTGTGGAATAGGAAGGGGGTCAAAAGCGAGGGGTTGGCTACTGGTGATGTGTTCCAAAATAAATTTCGGTTGAACACTGAGCATAGGATGGATTAGTGGTAATGACATCTTTCTTTCCTTTTTCTATTTTTTTTTTTAAAAAATTTATTTTTCATTATAAGGAACAGACGAAAATACCCTTAAACTTAATAGAACTTTAACGGGGTTAGACATAGGTGGTGGATTGTAACACTTTACAAAGTTCAAGTGGTTAAAAATAAAAGGCTTTTTATCACAAATGGTCCTTGAGGTTTGTGAAATTATAGCATTTCGTCCTTAATGTATTTTTGTGACACTAATGGTCCTTAAGGTTATCCTTCACACATCAAAATGGTCCATGCCATTAGTTTCCGTCAAATTTTCTTTTAAAATGTTGATGTGGCATATATGTGGGGCCACACATCTAATAATATAAGCCCACGTAACTTTAATAAAAGATTTAATATATTTAAAAAATTAAATTAATTTTTTTAGAAAAAAGAAAAAGAATATTAAAATTTGAATTTAAATATAGGATTAACTACACTTTAGTACTCAGAGGTTTGGGGGTCAGTATCAAAATGGGCCCTGAGATTTCAATTTCATCAATTTCATACCCAACGTATCCAAATATGACCAATTCACCCATCTGTTAGATTGATCATCTGGTCAAACGTTAAATGTTGATGTGTCAACTGTGGGACTTGCCACAGACCCTGACAACCCATTCCAACTAGTCCACATGAAGGGCATTTCTGGAAAGAAAAAAATATTTTTTACAACAATTATGAGGTGGCAGATTGTGATTGGCTCTAGAAGAATTTTAAAAGATGAGTGGTTTACCATTCTTGGCCTACTCATACATTATTTATTTATTTTATTTTATTTTTGAAAAAAAATCTCCAACTTTAGCACCTTCTCTCTCCATCTCTCATCAACCCTTCGTCGACCCTCCACAGACCCCCCCTCCCCCAATCAATCCAGGCCCTCCCCAACCCAAAACACGATCAAACATCCAAACAAGATCAACCTCACAATCAGAACCAAATAACTCACTAGCCATATAAGTTGTTGCTCCAAATCCATAATACCCCGAATTGAAAAACCTAATTTGTCCAATCCAATCAAACTGAGCCACAAAAGGAGAGAAATAGAGGAGGAGGATGGTGATGACGAAGAGAGGGGAAGAGGGAGGAAGAGAAAGAGAGAAATAGAGAGTGGGTCCTAGTGGATTGTGGGGTTATATTGCTATTGGTCTAAGAATTTGCAGAGGAGGTGAGGGTTATTGTTTTTGATTGCTTGTTTGTTTTTTTCTTTTGGTTTAATTTTTTTTTTCTGGGTAATTATGAGTTTTTTGGAGGTGGGTTTGGGATTTGTAGTCAGTGAAGTGGCGGACAGTGTGATTTATTTGATGTTTTTTTTCTCTCTGATTTACTGGGAAGTTTACTATTTTGATATGAAATTCTTGAGAATGTGGTAATTTGTTCTTGAGTTTTTATGAACTTTTTGGTGGATGAGGACTTCAACCTCACCCTCAACGTCGGCGATCGATGCCTCCTCGTCGGATCCAACGGTGCGTGAGCTTTTTTTTGTTGTGTTGTTGTCGTTTTGGGAAGCTGTTTGAATGAAATGGAAAGGCGGGTTTTAACTAGGGCTGCACATTTTATACCGAAACCCGACCGAACCGATCAAACCGGACTGATTTTGGCAAGTTGGTCCCGTTTTTTTTTTTAATATTGAAATCGCAGAAAAAAAACCGGCAGACCCAGAAAAACCGATTCAAACCTGTTTGAATTTTTTAAAACCGTCGAAACCCGAACCGGACCGATTCCATGAAATTGTCTAAAATTTCATAATAAGTGCAGTGATGGGGAGTTGAACTTTTTCCAGGTACAGACACAAAGCCCAAATTCCACTGGACTGATGCGTCTTCTTGTGAAGTGTATGTACGATTATAATATTTATTACAATCTAAAGAATTAAAACAACATTAAAAAAGAGTTAGGTTTCCTACCCCACGAACTCTCATTTTCCTATTCTTTTCTCCCAACCGTCACTTTCTTCTCTCTCTCCATTTTTTATTTTTTCTTCTTCCTCCATTTTTTCTTCCTCCCGCCACTGGCAATACTTTCTCTCTCTCCATCAGATCTGCCTCTCTCACTCAACCTCCTCTCCCAAACCAAATCCGTCGACTTCTTCTTCCAATCTCTCTTATTCTGTTAGTCACTGTCGCTCCCTCTCTCTCTCTCTCAGTCACTCTCGCAGCGTGGCTCTCTCTCTCTGTCAATCTCAGCTCCTCTCTCTCTCTCTCTCTCTCTCAGTGACTCGCGCCTCTCTCTCTCTGCTCTTACTCACCTTCAGTTGCTCTTTTTGGGCCTCGGCAGAAACCCGCCAACCCGACCCCGACTTATCGGGTTTCGAATTCCTTTTGAAAATGGCCTAAAAATGAGGTGTGCGGTTTGCCCAATGGGCCTGCCGACATGGCCGGTTCGGTGAGTGGTTTGGGCCTATACCGACCCTCGACCCGACCCGTGTTCACCCTAGTTTTAACAGCCAAGATATGATTCACGAGTGTAGCTAGGAGTTTCTGGGTTTTAGTTGGGAGCCAGTCGGAGAGAAGGGAGGCCTGTGGAGATCGACGAAAGGGTGGCTAGGGAGGGAGACTTGCTGGAATTTTTTTTTGTTTTGTGTTTGGTTTTGAAAAAATATATATATGTTAAAAAATTATTCTTTAATTTTATTTCTGAAATGCCTTCACGTGGACAGTGGACTAGTTGGATTGGATTGTCAAGCTTTGTGTGGGTTCCACAGTTGACACATCAAGATTTAACATTTGACTGGCCGGTCAATCTAACGGACGGGGTGAATTGGTCATATTTGGATACGTTAGGTATGAAATTGATGAAATTGAAATCTGAGGGCCCATTTCGATACTGACCCTAAACCTCTGTTCGGTTCATTTTTACACATGATTTAACATGTCATTCACCTAATATTTTGAGTTAGTTCTTTACATTTTATAGCTTTTTACTTCCTTTTTGTGTTTTCATAGGTTTTACCTTGGTTAGAATGAAAATGAGCTAAAAGTGCATTATTGGTTATAAATTCTGATTTTGTTTCATTTTCGTAGGTCAACTTCTTGGCCTTGGATCAGCATTCTCTGGTGCTCGGATGAGGTGAAGATCTTCATGAAACTTGTTCCAATAGATGTTTAACTACAACATATCCAAATTTGAGCTCCATTGGACAAGTATAGCCTATCCAAACTGATCCTACATGTTACCAGTAACTCTAGAGAATTATCTTGGGCCAGTTTTTTACCTCCAAAGTGTTATCTTGATTCTTCTTGTTACCATACCATTTGGTAACAAGAAATTACTTTGGTTGAGAGATATTTTCTGAAACAATGAGCATCTTTGTGAAGACAAGAACAAAAACACCCATCATGGCAAGGGGACAAAGGCTAAGGCTTTAACAAAGGTTGGTAGTTTATATTAAAAGTAAAAGCTGGAAAGGAGGAGAGAGGGAGCAAAGAGGAGGCAGCCATTGAATCTGAAATTCATTCTATCATTCTACAATTTTGCAGAGATTTTTGGGAGCTTAGAGCTAGGGAGCTCAAGGAGGAAGACAAGGGCAACAAAGTAAGAAGTTGAAGAGATTTCCACAATTGAAGACCTTGAGCTCCCATTTTCACAAAATCTGTAAACTCTTTCTAGTTTTGTTTTGAGTTTGTACTTAAATTAAGTATGAGGAACTAAACTCCATAGCTAGGGCTTAGGTTGAAGCCCTAAACATGATTACTCTATTGTTTTGATGCTTGAGTGTATGAATTTCTAGATTTTGTTGATGAATTTCAATTCACTATTTTAATCTATCCTTGATGTATGTTTTTCCTTGGTTGGCCATCTTTGAAAGCATGCTGCTTGAGGTTGTTGGGATTGTGTGTATCTTCATATTTTCCTAAGCAACAAATGGATGAAGTAAGAATCATCCATGTGAATTGGTTTCTTGAATGCCTAATGTAAACACCATGCTATTAGGATTTTTGTGATGTTCATATTCTCTTTGAACTTAATGGGTTTTCCTTGTAATTGAATCGAAGTACTAAACACACCTAGGTTCAGTTATGGGGAGGGCACAAGTATTGTAGCACGAACCCTGCACTCTACTTATTTTAGAGAGAATCATGCATTTTGAGCCACTAAACCGGTTCTTGATTGCTAACATCTTCATCAACACGTTTAGAGTTCATCTTGAGTATTCACGAACTTGAGAAGTAATTGGTTTTTAGGGTGGATTCCGAACCCTAGTGTTTGTTACTTGTACTTTCACATTTTGATAACTCATCTCTAACATTCTCATTTAAATTCAAAGTTCATTTACTTTCATGCATTAGAATTTGGTCACTTGAACCACACCCAAACACCCCCCCGCCCCCCAAATTTTGTGTGTGTTGTGTGTTGGAAACGTTGCGTGTTTTTTTCATTGAATTCTATTTATTTCATACTGTTTTTGACTTTTGGTCCGCCCATTGTTCTTTGTTTTTCTGTGCTGAATCCAACCGTATAAAGAACTTGAATTTGGACAAACGTTGGAAAGTTATATGTCAAAATTGGACAGAGGTCGAAACCGAAAAACAGAGAGAAACGAATCTGCCAAAAAACGACCAGTCGTTACTGTTCAGGAGACCGGTCGCCAGCCAATCTGCCAGAAAACGACCGGTCATCACAGTTCACGACCGGTCGCCAGCACTGTTCAAGCACTGTTTACAGGTTATACAGTGGTGATAAAAAGGTGATAGAAAGTGTTGTTTGTGTTTTCTTTGGTTTATTGTTTTGTTTCTTTTCTTTTACATTTCTTTACTCATTTTTAGTTTCCAATTTGCATTTGTGCATGTGTGGTGTGTTAAATTAGTGTTCTTTACGTACTCAAATTAGAACTTATAGGAAGCCGACAGTTCTTTGCGGGATCGACCCCGTACTTACATAATCTATACCTCAATAGATTCGTGCACTTGCGGGTATTTTTAATTGATTGTTTGCACATTAATTTGTGTCCTTTTACGAATACAACAACCTCTGGGTACTAAAGTCTAGTTAATTCTTAAATATTAAAAAAAACCTGGCACCAGCCCTCCCCTTTCGTCTCCTCCTCTGTCATCTTCTCCCTCTATTCTCTCTCCCCTTCTCCCTCTGTTCTATCTCTCCTTCTAGAGCAGCGCTGGCGGACATATCTTAAATGCCTTGAAGAAATTAATTGTAAACTTTGTTACCATTTCTCATTACTGTGGCTGCATAGTTGAGCCCAACATACAAGATTTCATAGTTAGCATCTGGGTTAATGAATCACATGCCCAACTCATGTGCAGCTACAAGTAAACACCAGTTCAACTTCTACCATCACAGCAACTACAAACCATTTCAAGTTCATAACAAAGAGCCATAAGCATTCCAGATTTGGACAACCCTTATGCCTTCCCCAACCATTGAAATCGATTATGTTCTTGCATTAAATCCCAACCCAGTTCTTTGCTTGGTTTACATCACCTCTGAATCTGATGTGAGAAAGACAGAGACAGAGAGAAAAGGGGGGAGGGGGGGTGACAGAGAGAGAAGGGGGGGGGGAGGGGTGGTAGGATTGGCACAATGGGGTGACAGGCTGGAAGGAAGAGGACGAGAGAGTTTTAAATTTTTTTTAAAGCCACATGGCTATATTATTGGATGTGTGGCCTACATATATGCCATGTCAGCTTTTTAACAGAAAATTGACGGAAGTTGACGACAGGGACTATTTTGATGTGTGGAGTATAACCTTAAGGACCATTAATGTCACAAAAAAACAGTAAGGATAAAAAGCGATAATTTCGCAAACCTCAGGGATTAGGCTTTATTTTATTATTACAAATGATCCCTAAGGTTTGCGAAATTATCACATTTCGTCCCTAATGTTTTTTTGTGACACTAATGGTCCTTAAGGTTAATCTTCACACATCAAAATGGTCTCTGCCATTAGGTTTCGTCAAATTTTCTATTAAATAGATGACGTGACACATGTGTGGAGCCCACACATCCAACAATATAGAGCCGCATGACTTTAAATATAATATAATATGTTTTAAATATTTTAAAACTTAAAAACCCATAAAACAGAAATTAAAAGCAACTAAATATATTTTTAAATATAAAAAATATATAAAAAGTTATATGTTTAAAAATCCCTAAACCCTATATATGTTTAAAAATATATAAAAAGATTTAAGTTGCTTTTAATTTATTTATTTTTATGAATTTTAAAATATTTAAAATATATTATATTATATTTAAAATCACGTGGCTCTATACCATTGGATGTATGGGCTTCACACATGTGTCACATCAACAATTTACAGAAAATTTGACGGAAGCTAACGACAATGACCATTTTGATGTGTGGAGGGTAACCTTAAGGACCATTAGCGTCACAAAAAAACGTTAGGGACGAAACGTGATAATTTCGTAAACCTCATAGACCATTTGTGATAAAAATTCTTTTTAATAAAAATGAAATGCTTTTACCATAATTGAATATTTTAAAGCATAGCCTTTTTTGTCTTTGCATACAATAAAAGAGATCAATTTTAAAATAACCAAACTCAACACTTAAACATATTCAGAAAGAAAAAATAATAATTTTCACACAACCACTCAAACGTTGTAAATCAAAGAGAGAATTGATAGACTTACCTGAGTAAGAATTCTTGTAAATAAGAAGCAGATGATTCTGTAAATAGTGAAAAACAGAACATAAAAAATTGTGAAGAAAAAGAAAAGGAAAAAGAATACCTATTGTTAGTTAGGTAAGAACGTGGAAACTCTGCTCTCTGTTTTTTTTGGTGGGTATGTGAAGAATACCTATTTTTTTGCTGGTAGTATGTGAAGATTGAAGAGAGTTAGGGTAACCAAAACAAAATGAGCGTGCGAGAATTTTGGGTTGTCGCTTTTTCTATTAATTTTTATTGCCCTAGAGCGGGAGCATCATATGAGTGATTGATTTGGATTCTTAATATACTAGTAGTTCAAATCATTGTGATCAAATGAATGGTTGAGTAAATTAAAGCTTTTTGACAATCATTGTCGTAGTTCCACAAGTGGAACTTTTAGACATTAGCTATGCCTTATATGCTTTAAGTCAAAGAGATGCAATACGTGTAATAAAATAAAAAGGATGAAACATGAGCTAAGGTGATTTTATTGGAGAAGCAAATAAATTTTTTAAACTTTATGGGATCGTACATTATTTTAAATAAGTTTTTATTTTATTTTATTAAAGTTTAAAGTAAGTAATTGATGAACTTGTTGTGTAGATAATTAGGTTTTAGTCGTTAAATATGTTGAGTAACCCAATATGGTTTCCACTTGTTTAGTGATTTGAAACCTTTGTCGCTTCAAGGGCTTTGATAAATGTGACTATTACACCTTTCTCAATTTCTAGATGGCTGGCAAAGTCGGCAACCAGAAGAGTGTACAAGGTGCCTTATCGAACTTTGTAAGCTGAGAACAAAGATGCCTTCGACATCCTTGCATCTCTGGGTTATTTTGACGTGTAAGGGAGCTGGGGGAAGAGGAAGAGTCCTAATTTGTTAATGTGTTTAATTAAAAATAATAAAAATTAAAAAACACTTGGTTATATTTATTAATTAATTGGTAAATTTGGAAAATAAAAACTAGTTTGCTTTAAAGGTAAAAAGGTGCCATATGTTATGAGGAAAAAAGAAAATGTCTAAAAAAGAAAGTTAGAGAGAAAGTTACTAGCATTCCCCTTTACTTTAACAAACTCAGACGACTAAGATTAAAAGAGGAAAGAAAAGCATATGTGATATATTTTTTAGTACAGGATCAGTATACCTAAAAGCAAGTCTTTGATGTTTGACGGAAAAAGAAAAGGGAGCTTCACTAATATACCCAAAATGGGAGCTGAATTTATAAAAAAACCCCATATAGAATGCACTTTAGAAACACACCCAAAATACATTTATTATATAACAAAATGGTATTGAAGTTCCTATATATTACAATGCTGCCACTGATAAGCCCAACAAACAAAAACTCAAAAAACACCCAAAACCAACCCAACCCAAACTTATAAACAAGCCCAAACATTTTAACCATCTAGAAAACCGTAACTTTTGTCCAAAAAAAAAGCGGTAACTCAACTTCCAACATGCGCATTTATTAACTTCACACTGCCCAACGTCGCTTCGTTCACATTCATCAAATCGTCATCATCTTCAATCAGACAGAAAACGCCATAACCGCCACCAAGCACCAAGAACAAATACGACACAGTGACCTCCGCCTACAAAACCAAGAGAAAAGTTCAGAGAACGATTTCAAAACTCCATAAACATGAGAACGATTCAAAGGTAAGACATTTACAACACCGAACTTACTGTAATGTTGATAAATTTATATAAAGTTCCATTCTAGGGTAATAACAGTATTTTAGATTCGAATCAAGGACAAAATCTTGAACCTATATTGGATTTCACTATTGCACTGACTGCATAAGACCATAAAATAGTTAGTAATTTAGTCGTGTAGTTTACTGTCATGTTGATTAATGCCTATAAAGTTCCAATATAGGGTAATAACACTGCTTGTTTCCTATGAAAACCTATTTGTAATGCATGTCAACCACTATAAATTTCCAGTATATGGTATTAATACTGCTTGTTTCCTCTGAAACCCTATTTCTGATGCATGTCTACCTCTGTTACGTTCCAGTATAGGGTAATAACACTGCTAGATTCCTCTGAAATTCTAGTTCTAATGCATGTCTACCACTGTAAAGTTCCAGTATAGGGTAATAACACTGCTTGTTTCCTCTGAAATCCTATTTCTGATGTATGTCTACCACTGTACAGTTCCAGTATCTGGTAATAACACTGATTTTTCCTCTAAAATCCTATTTCTGATGTATGTCTACCACTGTAAAGTTCCAGTATAGGGTATTAATACCGCTTGTTTCCTATGAAATCCTATTTGTAATGCATGTCTAACACTGTATAGTTCCAGTATACGGTAATAACACTGATTGTTTCTTATGAAATCCTTTGTCTGATGCATTTCTACCACTGTAAAGTTCCAGTATAGGGTATTAACACTGCTACTTTACTGTCATGTTGATTAATGCCTATCATGTTGCTATTTCTAATACAGGTATACCAAATAAAGAATGAAGAAAGGCCAACAGTCATCATCCAAAACAAAACAAACAAGAAGCCAGGCAGATGGGAAGACCCAAACTATGTGCAAATCAAGAGCAACATGCTCTCTTTTACAGCAACAATTGACAACATTAGAAAAACTTGAAAACCGGAACGATGTCAAGACACTGCTATCGAAGACACCTTTTGGCCACTGATAGAAGCATATATGCAGAAAAGGTTAACAAAGGTAGAGTGCATGAAGTCTAACTACGACATCGTGAGACTCATTAAAGACTATGACACAAAGACAAGGAAGTTCAAGTTTAATGATGGTCACAGTGAGATGAAAAGCCAAGATGTGGCTGAAATTTTTGGCTTGCCAGACAGAGGCAACAAGCTACCAAGCACGACAAGCTCAACAAGGCCAAATTTGCATTTTGTGAAGAAATACTTCAGGGTTATAAGAAGATAACAAAGACTTCAATTGATAAGTGCTTGAACTTAGCACTTGAAGATGAAACAGAAGAGGGTCCATGGATGTAACAAGATTGATAATCCTACAACTCTTCATGACCAATCTATTCTGCAACTCTGGTTGTACACTTGCTTGGACATACACAACCACAATAGACACCTTAGAAGAGATGGGGAAATAATTGGGCTCAAGGAGTTTTGGACTACATGTACTTTGGATTGGAACAAGCAAAGAAGAACAAGAAGGACAAAAAAAGCAGCCAAGCGTGAGTGGCTGCCTAGTCCTAATACTGGTAAGAACACAAATCTCCAAACTGCAAATTCGTAGCATTATTCTAATGATATGAATTGACAAGTGATATTGCAAACAAAAAATTGTGCAGTATTGGCTCTGTCAAAGATCTAACCTGATCACTCCAATTCCTGGAAGAGAAAAAATGACACCAGGGGCTGTCAAATGGAGTCTTCAAGAACTGAGTGCGAAGCTTCATCATCTAAAGAACAACTATAAAGGTACTCTTTCCTTTCAAATAATCTGCAGCTGGTATGACAACATTGTTAATAACATGTCATAGATGTACATTATCGATACCATGTCATAGAAGCTAACTATTAATACCATGTCACATGTAAACTATTAATACCATGTCAGAAGAGTAAACTATTAATACCATGTCATAGAAGTACACTCTTAATACCATGTCATAGAAGTACACTTAATACTAAACTCTACTTAACAAACAGATAAAAAGCACTCAAGTTCAAGAGGAGGAGGATGCTGCTGAAGAAGTGAATGAAGAGCATGATGATGCTGCTCAAGAAGAAAATGAAGAGGAGGATGATGCTGCGAAGAAGTGATGAAGAGCATGATGATGCTGCTGAAGAAGAAAATGAAGAAGAGGATGATGAGAACCAAGAACATGAAGTCCACCAACACCACCAGCTACAAGATGACATCCAAACTGAAATCCCAGAATTCAAGAATTCAACGTTGTTTGAGGAAGTTGTTAGATCAATCCCAGAATCCAAGGAGGATGAAATACAGCTTACAAAAGAGTACATGATGGAGATCAATAATGCTGCTGAATATTGGACAAAGAAAGGAGAGCATCAAAAGATCCATGATGTAATAGCATCCTGCATAAAAAAGAATAAATTGATTCAGATGTACAATGAAAAAGAAGAATTAAGGAAGCAGTAGCAGCAATTGCAGAAGCTGGTTAAGGAAGAAGCATGTCACAAGAATCCATTCAACTTGATCTTTATGAGGAAAAATCCTGCATGACAAAGCTGCAGCTAGAAAATGATCAACTTCTTGCAGAGAAGATTTCCTACTTGGAGATTATAAATGAAAAGGAAGCTGTCATTGTCTCCTTGAGGGATCAAAAATTAGCACAAGAGATTGCAACAGAACCAGATTCCTCATTCCCTAAGAGAGAGACGAGAGCACAAAAGAGAAAGGCACCAAGAAAAGGTCAAGAACCAGCCAAATCAAAGAAGAGGGCCAAAGGTTCATTCCTGCAATGGAATACATATCAGGTCTACAACATGCTGGATGAACTCTCGCAAGAAAAGCTGAAAATTACTGGAAACATTCAGTAGATGGGTAAGCCAATGTGTTTCATTCATTTTCAATGGTTTTAGGCACTATTATTGAACATGCATTAGAAATAGGATTTCATAGGAATGAACAAGAAGTGTTATGATCCTATATTGGAACTTTATAGGGTGTAGACATGCATTAGAACTAGGATTTCAGAGGAATCTAGCAGTGTTATTACCCTATGCTGGAACTCAACAGTGGTGGACATGCATTAGAAATAGGATTTCATAGCAAACAAGCAGTGTTATTACCCTATACTGGAACTCAACAGTGGTGGACATGCATTAGAAATAGGATTTCATGGCAAACAAGCAATGTTATTACCCTATGCTGGAACTCAACAGTAGTGGACATGCATTAGAAATAGGATTACATAGCAAACAAGCAGTGTTATTACCCTATACTGGAACTCAACAGTGGTGGACATGCATTAGAAATAGGATTTCATAGCAAACAAGCAGTGTTATTATCCTATACTGGAACTTTATTGAACAGATCTTTCACTTTTATTAACATTTTTTCTAACTACAAATACTGTTACAACACTGCTTTTTGGCAAGGGGAAAGCATTCTGTTCAAAGATGACATAAAAAGCTTATTAAAAGATACTGAAATTTTTGGACAAATCATAGATGCATATGGAGAGATACTTCATCATGACGAAAAGAAGGACACTGAAAGACAACAGAATGCATACATCACATGCTATGCTTATGTAAGATAATAGCTATCTCATCACCTCTAGTGAATATCACAAATTATTCATCTCCCTATACTTTTCACATTCTTTCTAATGCTGAAACTATTAATCTTGCAGAGGTATCTTACAGGGAAAATGGACACAAGAGCGTTTGATGAATATTTTTTCAAAATCCTTGAATTAATAGGGAAAATTTCAAAGGTTTTCATACCAATAACGGATGACGGCCACCACACCCTCCTTGTCTTTGACACCATTTCATTGCAATGGACGCACTACAACTCTTTGAAGGGGGAAACGGAGCAAACAGTTGAATACTACAACAAAAAAACAGTCATTTTGGTAAGACAGACTCCTACTGTGAACTGTTAATACAAGGCATTAACAAAACAGTTAAACAAGAATCAGTGAAGCTAACATACTTGCCTACAATGCAGGTAGACGCCTCAAATGTCTTCCTCATAGTGTGAAGGAATGTGCTCCAAAAATTTTAGAAAAAAACAGCTTCACACTTCTTGAGTTCAAAAGCCAATCTACAATGAAGAATTTACCGAAGACGTTGCAAAACTTCTTCCAAATCTGAAGGTTACACCAGCAATTGCTCAAACACTACAGTATCTGATGAAACATGATCCCACCAAATTCGACTTTAACGAGGGTAGGGAATGCGCCCAACAACCCGAAAATTCGTAAGTGTCACAATAACACTTTCTCCCTCCGATTCAAATTAAAACAATGATTCAATAAAGTTCCAGTATAGAGGTAATAACACTGCTTGTTTGCTATGAAATCCTATATCTAATGCATGTCTACCACTGTAAAGTTCCAGTATAGGGTATTAATACTGATTTTTTCCTCTGAAATCCTATTTCTAATGCATGTCTACCACTGTAAAGTTCCAGTATAGGGTATTGATACTGCTTGTTTCCTCTGAAATACTATATCTGGTGTATGTCTACCACTGTACAGTTCCAGTATCTGGTAATAACACTGCTTGTTCATTCCTATGAAATCCTATTTTCTAATGCATATATGTGTGTGAATTTGCAGAAAAGATTGTGGTGTATTTGTCATGTACTACATGTAGCAGTTGTCGCAACGGAAAATATTGAAGGAAGCTTGAGTGCAGACCAAGTGTGGGAAATGAGAAAAGAAATTTTATTGAAGACAATGGCAAGTGAAAAAAGTTGGTATTTCACAAAGGGAATAAAGGATGAAAGCATGGATTTCACAGATTTTAGAACTGTCCAATATGTAGCTTCTAACTTCCAAATGTCAAATTGTTAATACGTAGCTTCTAAACAAAATCTTTTGCTGCTTCTTAACTTGTAGTTACTGTGTAGTGAAGTTCAAATGTAAAAAATTGTTACTCTGTAGCTTCTCATTTTCAAAATTCTTAACAGTGGGTTTCAAAATGCGGAAACAGTGACTTTCAAAAAGCCCAGCCCAAGTTTACAAAAACGAGGTCAGAAACGAGCTGAAGCCCAAAAAAATCAAATAAACTAAAAGAAAAAAGCCCAATCTAATTTGACAAAAAAGGGGCCCAATTGTAAAATACAGAAAAAGGCGCAAATGAACTAAAAGAAATAACAAAAAGTCTCCAAAAAAAAGCCCAGAAAACTTTAATAAAAAAGCCCAATTTCACCAAGCCCATAAAAAAAAAACAATTAAACGCAAAAAAAACAGTTTAATGCAGTGAATAGGATAGACGATAGCACGCACAACGCAAAAAGTGAAAACCCACTCACCTCTCACTCCGATCTTTGCGACACCAATTCCAAAAGTAGCCCACAACTTCCATAACCACCGCGCAGGTAGACGCCTCGAAGTTGCAATCTCCCATAGCCCTAAAACAGCAACAAAACCCTAAAACAACAAAAACAGCACTCTAGATGCAAAAAGCAAAGAAGACAATCACAAATCAAACAAAGAAGCTTCAAAATGACTGACGAAGCATCAGTATCAAACTCCCAGGTATTACAAAATCTCTAACTTCAAAGTCCAATAGCAATGTTTTGACATGTTTTGAAAAGAAGCATGTTTCGACTGCAAATGTATATGTTTCACAACTGTTAATACTATGCCATAGAACTTGAACTGTTAATACTATGTCATAGAACTTCAAAATCTGGGATTGCTTTGTTAATCAAAATATGCGACTGCTATGCATCTTGATTAATACCATGTCATAGACCAAAATATATAACATGCACTAGAAATGCATATGAAATAAATTGTAGTGCACTAGAAAGAGAAGCATGAGGTTCAAATGCATAGAAGTAAACAGTTAATACCATGTCATAGAAGTATTAATTCTCATTTGTCATCTTTCTTTTGTTTAGTTAAAGTAACCTATTTGCTTCACTTAGCAGGTGGTTATATGGAAAAAGGTAACTGGGTTGAAATACAAAAGAAAAGCATACAAAAGGATCCCAAGCCAGCAAAAGGTCAAAATAGCATCAACAAACACACAAGGCACACCACCAACAACAGCAAAAGCCAAACTATCAACACCTGAAGCCGATCCACCTAACCAAAAACCAAAGCTAAACAAACACCAAAACCATCCACACCCAAACCACAAACACACTGAAACCGAAGAAAACAACGAAGACGAAAAGAACACCATCCCAAACACAAAACCTAAACCAAGCAACGCAATAACCCAAATTATGTGCAGATCAAGAGCAACATGCTCACATTTGACAACACAATTCAAACGGTAAAAGACAAGCTTGAAGCAAGAAAGGATGTCCTCAAGATCCTACAAAAAACGCCATTTTGGAGCATCATCAAGGCTTACATGGCAGGACAGTTCACAAGACAGAGTGCCAGAAGTCTAATTATCAAATAATTAGACTGATCAAACTCTACAACCTGCAACCAAAAAATTCAAATCCAGTGAAGGCAACGAGTATGAAATTACAAGCAACGATGTGTCTCACATCTTTGGATTGCCAAACAAAGGAAACAAGTTGCCAAGCACAACAACTTCCACAAGAACAAATTTGGACTTTGAAGAGAAATACTTCAAGAATTCAAAAAAAATCACAAAAACTGAAGTTGATAGGTGTCTGAACACAGCAATAGCAGATGACAGAAACAAGAATGCAATGGATGTTGTGAGGTTGTTAATCCTAGAGCTCTTCATCACAAATCTCTTTTGCAACTCTGGGGCGACAAATGGCTTGGACCTTTTTGACTATGATCGACACCTTAAAAGCAATGAACAGCTACAACTGGGCACAAGGAGTCTTAGATTACATGTATTTTGGACTGGACCAAGCCATGAAAAATAAAAAAGACAAGACAAATCAACCAAGTGTAAGTGGTTGCCTTGTGCTAATCCTGGTAAGAAACTACATCCATTTGTTAATCCTATTATATTATTTGTTAATCCTATCTAACATGTCTACCACCACTGTAAAGTTCCAGTATAGGGTAATAACACTGCTTGTTTTCTATGAAATCCTACATCTAATGCACGTCTACCTCTGTTACGTTCCAGTATAGGGTAATAACACTTCTTGTTTGCTATGAAATCCTACATCTAATGCACGTGTACCTCTGTTACGTTCCAGTATAGGGTAATAACACTTTTGTTTGCTATGAAATCCTATTTCTAATGCACGTCTACCACTGTAAAGTTCCAGTATAGGGTATTAACATTGCTTGTTTGCTATGAAATCCTACATCTAATGCACGTCTACCTCTGTTACGTTCCAGTATAGGGTAATAACACTGCTTGTTTCCTCTGAAATCCTATATCTAATGCACGTCTACCACTATAAAGTTCCAGTATAGGTATTAATACTGTTATTGGCTGTGTGCAGTATTGGCTGTGTGAAAGAACTAACCTGATCAGTCCAATTCCTGGAAGAGAAGATCACAAACCAGCGGCTGTCAAATGGAGCCTTCCGGAGCTCAATATCAAGCTGAATACTGCAAAATATGAAAACATTAAGGTATTTCTTACTTCCATAAACATATATAATGTTAGTACACATAATTACTACTGACTCCAATCATTAAACAGATAAAAGCTGCTGGCAATGAAAAAGAAGAAGAAGCAACAAAGACTGATCATGCAGACCATGAAGAACAAGAAGAAAATGAAGAGGATGATGACTTTGTTATCACACTTAAAGATTGGGTAAGATAACCTACAATGATCAAACATTATAAAAACAATTGATGTACAAACATATAAATGTATATAAATTTGCTAATCCTCTTTTTTCTCCTCTCTAATATTTGTGACAGTTAAAGAGTCAAACACAAAAGGAAAAAAGCAGACTGTTATACCCAGAAACAGAACTTCAGCTTCCATGAAAATGTGGACCAAAGTGTAACCCAGACAAAAACTCCACAAGAGGAGCAAAAGGTAAAATTTCTCCACAATTAAAAACAAATGTAAATCATTTAACCAAATGCAACCAGAAACCAAAAACAAAATTATCAGTTTTAGTTGCGAACGTTCTATTATTAACCTAAGCAGAAAAAAAAATCTTGTGCTTCAGGAGGAAAATGAAGACAATGCACAATCATTGGGATGCAAAGCAGATGATGAAATTGAAGAACAAGCAGTTGACCTTAGTGCAGACACAATGACGGAGGAGACGACTGTTAATGTCCGGCAACAGGATCCAGAACTTGACAGCCAGGAAGACAACTTCGACAACATTTTTAGGACATGTGGGTTCAATCCCAGAGTACTACAAGCATGAAATAGTCCCTACCCATGAGAAAATCCAACAGCTGAAGGAAGCAGTCGACTATTGGATTGAGAAGGCAGATACTCGAAAGGATATGATGCAGACTGCTATAGAATCCTGCATCAAGAAAAATACATTCATTCATCAAATATGGGCTGAAAAAGAAGATTTGGAGCAACAAATCGAAATACTGAAAAAGCAGCTTGACCAAGAGCAAAAAGAAAGTAGAAAATTACAAGGGGAACTTCATGCACTAAATCAAACAGGAGACAGCTACAGGAACAACGTGAAATACTTGAAGGGGAAAAGTTGTCCTGCATTGAGAGCATGAAAGAAAAAGACACTGTTATTGCCTCTCTGAAACATATGATGGGGGAAAATCTCAAACAAGGGGAACAAGGAGAAATTCCAATGAAAGAACAAGCTGATAAGGAGAAAAAAGATGAGAGAATAGCAGAAGAACGAGACGACAACAAAGCAGTTGAAGGTGAAACCAGCAGAGAAAGATTGAGCAGAAAATTGAGAAACCAGCAGAGAACCTTGAAAGAACAGATGGAAAAGACAATCAGAAAGATGATAACACAATGAAGAGGAGAAGGAAGAAAGTGAATTGGAGATGCAAGAATCTCCTAATGATGAAGATGAGAATGCTGATGAGAAAACTCCTGAAAAATCAGTTATCATGCAAGCGAAAGAAGTAGGAACACGGCAGTTACGTTCTGGCATCAAAATAATCAAAGACAGAAAAGACAGAAAGCCTGCAAAAAAGAAGATTACACATACCCCGAAGCACATAAGAAAGCTCGAAAAAGAGCAAGCCAAAGCGAAGATGAAGCAGCCAACAAAAAAAAGGACAAGATACATGCCTTCAGTTGCACATGTATGAGGTCTTCAACAGGCTGGATGAAATATCAAAGAAGAAGTTGGAAAATTACTGGAAAACTACATCTGATTCCATGAGTAAGCCAATCTATCATAGAATTACACTGTTAATACTATGTAGTAGAACTATCTAGAATTACACTGTTAATACTATGTCATAGAACTATCTTGTTATTAAACTGTTATGAGATTTACATTGTCTATGTTATTTAAACTGTATATTGTATTAAACTGTTATGAGATTTTCATTTGCTGAATTATTATTTGAACAACATTATTGTTGCAGGGACTTTTTACCTAAACAATAGGACAATATTGTACAAACATAACATTGAAAAGCTGATTGGAGATTATCCAATTTCTGCACTAATCATCGATGCTTATGGAGAGGCCCTTAATGATGATGCGAAGCAGAACACTCAGAAAAAAAAAATGCTTACTTGTCCGCCATAACTATGTAAGATCACATCTAATACATCAAAATTATATTATCAACATGCTCACTAATTACCAACATATGACTTTTGCAGATGTTTTTGCGAGGTGCTTCATACAAGCTGACATATGATGCTTTCTATATGCCACTCCTAGAAAATATTGGAAGAGTTGATAGAGTGTTCATACCAATTACAGATGAGAACCACCATACGCTGCTTGTCTTTGACACCGGTGCAGCAACGTGGACACACTTCAACTCATTCAGGCCATCAGAAAAACTGTCGAATATTATCACAAGAAGGCAATTGTTTTGGTAAGTAAGATGGGTGATTAACACTGTTAATACATAGGACACTAAATTTAAAGGAAACTAAGTACATACTTGACTATGATGCAGGTTGAGATAGCAAATATATTCCTCTGTCTTCTTAAGGAATGTGCTGCAACATCACTGAAGACAAAACTCATCTCGATTCCTGATTTTGATGCCAAGAAGCCGAGAGGGCTGAATGAAGCTTCAGCTAAAATGATTGCAAAAATACTTGCCAGCATCAAACTTACACCAGAATATCTCGGACATTGAAGTATCTGATTCGTCAAAAGACTACTAACTTCAAGCTGACTGAGAACAGAGAATGTCCCCAACAAGCAAACAATTCGTAAGTTAAGCAATAACAGTGAAACTTAAATCCTCTTCAACTAAAAAAAGGCTGAACTAACTCCTGCATGTGTATCTCTATTATGCAGCAATGATTGTGGCGTCTTTGTCATGCACTTCATGAAGCAGCTTTCCAAAGACCAACCAATAGAATCAGATTTCAACAAAGAAAAGGTTTGGGAAATGAGAAAAGAAGTCCTCATGAAGATTATGAGCAATGAAAGAAGTTGGATTTCCATCAAAGAGAGAGAAGAGACAAATGCAAAAGAATGAAGTTGTAATCAAATATTTTGCCAAAATTCTTGCTTATATTGTAGTTTTGTAGGACTTGTGCTGGTTTAGAACACTAAAGTAAGGTGATTTTAAAATTCAAATTATGTACTTATTCAAAAACCAGTTTATTTACGTGAATTAACAGTGTATGTAACCTGAAATAACGGTCTCCATAACACTAAACAACTAAAAAGTAACAACAATAACATACTCAAGTACAATGTTAGTATTATATGATGAAATAGATTGTTAATACCATGTCATAGAAGTATCTTGTTATTACTATGTTATTGAACTATCTTGTAATTTCAAGAATGATGTAAACAGCGCGCATTAAACAATGTTTGTTGATTTATAGATAATTCAAACAGCAGTAATGTAATTAATTCATATCAAACTTCCAAACCAAAATTTGCAAAATACCAAAAATGGTAAATATTATGTATTAATACCAAAAGTCAAAGAGTATTCATAAGCAGTAACTGCTATTTCACCATATTAACAACTTGCATATCAATTTCTATTCCTTTCAACTATGATTGTCATTAATCAATCGTATAGCACTTAGTTAAAAACTAACTACACTCAGTCAACTCTTTATACTCCAGAACCTTTACTTCAAATAGGGGCCTTGCAAGTCCTCCTATTATGACGATCACAAGCACCGCATCTCTTGCACTTCACTTGCCTTTTAGTTTCACTGCTTGACTTGAAGCGCTTTGTTGGAGGTCGTCCCGGAGGCTTTCTTGTATGAGGAGGCAGAAGAACAACATCTCCAGGAGGAGGCTTCTCAATATCAGGTATGGGAAATATAGGGGTTGCATAAGTAGCCCTATAAAAGTCTGCCTTGTAATACTCATCAACAAAGTCGTACAAACACAACCTGGAATGATGGATAACTTGAATTGCATGCTGACATGGAAACCCAAGCAATTGCCACTGATAACAGGAGCAAAACCTCTCGTCCAAATTGACCATAACACTCAAATCAGCATGAACTTCAAATACAGATTCACTCGCGCGACATATCCTCCAATGACGACCCTTTGAAGCTAAATTCTTCAACTCATCCTCAATAACCGGACACAAAACACTACACCATTTCTCGGATGCAAGCTTCCTCCTAGAAATCATCTCCATCATTTTGATCCTAATAGTGTCAATCAGCTCATAAATTGGAAGCCTACGCACCTCCTTAATCCATGAATTAAACGACTCGGACAAGGCATTACTAACCTCCCCATACCTCTTTCCCGGAAAAATGCATTAGCAAAATTTTGGACAGGAAGATCAGCCAAAAACTTATCAATTATTGTTGCACCGCCATCATCTCTTAATTTTTTCAACCTCTCCTGATATTCCTCAACAGTCGGTGCATACAACAACTTACAAAAAAGCCATAAAATATGATCCTTGAAAGAGGAACCAACAGAATGCGGATACTTCTTTTTCAAGTTGTCTTTCAAATGATATAGACAAAAACCATGGGGAGAAAAGGAAAAACAGTCCTAACAGCATCGATAATAGCACCATGCCTATCAGAAATGAATGTAAGTTGCCTACCTTCATCCACCAAGACTTCAGATATCCTTTGCAGAAACCACCTCCAATTGTACATTGTTACAGTTTCCAGATACAATCGCGAAGGCAAAAGGGAATACCTCTACAAGAAACAGAGAACTGTATTAGTTAGTTTGAACTATAACAGTGTCACCACATGAAGCAGAGTAAAACTACAATGCATAAAAATACTCAGATGCAGGGTATGAACAGTATAGCAACTACAGCATTTACATTTGCATAACTACACTGTTCATACCACTCAATGGAAGTCAACACTACAGCATTTACATTTGCATAACTACACTGTTCATACCACTCAATGGAAGTCAACAACTACAGCATAACTACACTGTTCATACCACTCAATGGAAGTCAACAACTACAGCATTTACATTTGCATAACTATACTGTTCATACCACTCAATGGAAGTCAACAACTACATCATTTACATTACATACCTTTATTTCCATTCTTTGCAGTAGCTCCTAGAAGAGTACCCTTGTACTTGTTGTGACGAAAGTACCATCAATGAACAGCATAGGCCTACACCATCGAAAACCATCAATGGAGGCCTTGAAACATATAAAGATCCGCTGGAAACGAGAACCATCCTCGCCACAGTCAAGCACACAATGAGATCCGACATTGCTGGCCTTCAAAACATCCACATACCAGGCAGGTGAGCATAAGACAACCCCTCACCATGTAATCCTAGTAGCCGACTCCTCCCATACCAACGCAAACATGATAAGGGATATCCAATCCATAATTTTCCTTCAAATCAGTAATCAGCTCAATTGGCCTTACCAAACGGATTGCTACGAACTTTATCCTTGACAATTGAAGACACCAAACGAGACCCCATTGCCTTATTTCTCTTCTCTCGGATCAACCAGTGCAACTGTGTACGTTATTTACATTCTTAATATAAAAGAATCCATTTACCTTAGAATTAATAGCATGCACATGCCACTTACAGCCATCTGATTCCTTCTTTAGCACACACAGCAGTAACGCGACAAGGCTCATTTTTCAAATACTTCATCTAAAACCATTCTCAATCGCGTACTTAGCCAACTTATCGCAGAATTCAGAAACTCCACCCTCAAACTTCTGACCCTCATGGACTAATATAACCCTCCCAATCAGTAGACAAATACTTACGACCTCCACAACTACCATATTTGCCTAAATAATCATTTCCAAACTCACTGCTAGTACTATCAAAATCTATACTCAAAACAAGAAGAAGAAGCTGCACTGGAATCAACAATACTACCAGCCACACTTGAATCTTTACATGTATCCTCATCTTGTGCAATATTGTCATTATTAGGAACAGCCTCCAACAAAAAGGAGAGGCAATTATGTTCGTATTAACTGTTTGAATTAATTGATTCACTACAGCCTTTCCCTAATAGAAATGTGAATTAATTGATCCTTCATCAGTCCACATACCATAAACATGACTTTCAAATCATCATCCGATTCCAACAAACAATTGGAGCAATCTGTAAAGGAGTACCTCAACTCAAAATGACCTAACTTAAGCTTAAACCTACTACACAACTCGTTGACAACCAATCAAAAGTAGTAGTTGAAGATAAAATAACCATTAAAGTTCCAGCACCATAGGTGCACTTTGCCACTCTCGAATCATCCATATCTCTACAAAAAAAACAACAAACAAAACAAAAATGACTACTAGTAATAACAGTATTAATACCCTATACGGGAACTTTACAGTGGTGGTAGACGTGCATTAGATATAGGATTTCAGAGGAAACAAGCAGTGTTATTACCCTATACTGGAACGTAACAGATGTAGACATGCATTAGATGTAGGATTTCATAGCAAACAAGCAGTGTTATTACCCTATACTGGAACTTTACAGTGGTGGTAGACATGCATTAGATATAGAATTTCAGAGGAAACAAGCAGTGTTATTACCCTATACTGGAACGTAACAGAGGTAGACGTGCATTAGATGTAGGATTTCATAGCAAACAAGCAGTGTTATTACCCTATACTGGAACTCTACAGTGGTCGTAGACATGCCATTAGATATAGGATTTCAGAGGAAACAAGCAGTGTTATTACCTTATACTGGAACTTTACAGTGGTAGACGTGCATTAGAAATAGGATTTCATAGCAAACAAGAAGTGTTATTACCCTATACTGGAACTTTATTGAACAGTTCTTTCCCTTTTATTAACATTGTTCCTAACTACAAATACTGTTACAGCACTGAAAAAGCAAGAATATACTCAGATTCAACTGAAAAAGCATACCTCAATTAATATGAAAACCAAATCGAATAGCACAAATTTCTACCCGCAGCTCAAACCAAACACGAGCAAATCCACAACCAAACAGAATCTGAAATCAATCCAAATTATAAACAAAAAGAAATTAAAATCACAATTTAAAACTCAAACGAATATCTAAGTACAAATTAGAACGAAATCAGAAAATTCAATAGCTTACCTCCAAATCAGCAATAACAAAAATAAACGAATAAAATCAAGAAGAATTGGATCTGCATGTCAAATTTAAACTCCAAGACTGCAAAAATTAAAAACGAAAACATAATCAGCAACTTAATTAATCAAACATGAAATCACCAAAAATCAGACTACAATATAATCGAATACCTCAAAAATCGAATATGAATTCACAAGAGAAAATCGAATACCTCAAAATCGAAGATCGCAGATCGCACCAAGCTCCAATCAAATATCATGCAGCACAATATCGCTCCAAAAACCACCAATTCAAACAAGAATGAAGCAATAGAACTCAACTCACACCAAAAATTAAGCTCAGAAGAATCGAAAAAGAAAGGAGATCTGGAAACAGATTATACAGAGCTTCATTCGAAGAGGTGAACAAAGGTCGCTTCGTTCGAACGACGCTCATTTGGACTATTCCATCTGCTCGAACAAAAATCACGAGGCTACCAAACAGTTTTCAGTTATGAGGTCACCAACGTAAATTTTAAGACATTCCTATCCTACCTGGCGAATTTTGGGCTTGTTTCTCAAAATTCAAACCAAAAGGTCAAAACCGTAATCCAACATATATACAGAATCCAAAAATCGACAGCTGTCGATTTTTGGGTGTATTTTGGGTGTGTTTATATACCCTAAATAGTTTAGGATATATTTATAGTTTTATGTCTAGTATAGGGTATTTCACTAAATTTCTAAAAGAAAAAGCAAGTCTTCTATCCATATCCCATTCTGTTCTGAGAAATTCAATATTGTGAATGCAAACAATAATGTAACGACAACTAGAAGACTAGTTGATTAAATCGTTGGACGTTTTGGTCGCCTTGTGGAAGTGTACGTTTTAAAACTGTTTTAGGCAGCCAGTGGGTGTTTACCTCAGCAGTTGTTGAGGTCTTTGTTTGCAAACCCCATGGCAGAATCCCCTGTGGGTGCCCCCCTCCCCTTAAAATAGGGGCGGGAGACTTTGGAAAAGGCCAAAGGAGAGAGAAAATTTTTAAAAGAAGCCAAAATGGACAAAATTGCCCTTCTCTATTTTTAGATTTCCTAAGGAATCCTTTATATTTGCATGTCTTTTATTTGAAAGTTGAGAGGTTTTTTTGTCTTTTTGGAAAAAACTTTGGCTTTTTCCAAAAGTGAAATTTTTTTTGTGATCAAAACCTAAATTTTCTAAAATAAAAAAAGGAGACCTCCACTAACACATTTGAAATGACAACCACAAGCCTACCTACCAGATCCAATCAAAAGAAAGCACTCATCGAAAAGCAAAGAGAAAAAAAATTCAAAAGAACGCACTCATTGAAAAGCAAAAGAATCATGTACCTTTTTTTTTTATGCGGTAGCTTTCTTATGGGGTTGTTCCTCCCTCTTGCATTTAAAAAAAAAAAAAAAAAAAGAAATGACTCCCATTGGTGAAAGAGAAACCGTGTGCTCACCACTCCACGGTTTCCAAGTCTCTATCTTTTCTGAGGCTGTTGGCTTTGTTTCTTCTTGTTGGTTGCTTGGCTGATCTTGAGGAGTTGTATATTTTGTGAGGTTCTGGTTGGCTTGCTGGTCTTACAAATTCTCTGACTCTATAATTTTTTCGGTGTTGAGGTAACACTAAGCTAAACTTGTTGGCTTGCTTCGTCCACATTTCTGTTTTGTTCAAGTAACATTAACTAAAGCATTGTTTTAGATGGCATTATATTTTTGTTTTAAATGTTGAAATTCGTAGTTTTGTTACTTCTAATGTTTACTTTATATATTGAATTCCTCTGTTTCTCTCTGTTGAAATACAAAACATATATAATTTTCCCAGTTCTCTTCTCTCTGTTTCTCTCTTGTTGTTTCCTTTTCTTTGCTCTGAAACTTGTTTCCTCAACGTCCTTATTTCTCCTCTGGTTTAAATTTTAATCTCTTTCTATTTTGCCGTTTCTCATCATCTTTCTATTTAGTTAGCAAAAGGCTTATTTTCATTGAGTGTTTTCAGCAGCAGCAGATTGCCAAATGGCACTGAGCATCCAAAGAGAGTCTGCCCATCTTCCTTCACCTGATCAGTCTGCTCCTCAACCGAACCACGATGTGTTTTTGAGTTTCAGGGGTGAGGACACTCGAAATAGCTTTGTGTCCCATTTATACCACGAATTGCAGCTCAGGGGCATTAAAACATTCAAGGATGATCCAAAGCTTGAAAGAGGGACAGCTATTTCTTCAGGGCTCTTCAACGCAATCCAAGAATCAAGGCTTGCAATCGTTGTCCTCTCGCCAAATTATGCGTCTTCTTCCTGGTGCTTGGATGAGCTTACAGAGATTCTCCAATGCATGAAATCCAAGGGCACAATTCTGCCAGTGTTTTATCACGTGGATCCCTCCAATGTGAGAAAACAAAGCGGCAGTTTTGCGGATGCCTTCGCTGAGCATGAGAAAAGGTTTAGGGAAGACATCGATAAGGTGAAGCGCTGGAGAGATGCTTTAACAGAAGTAGCCAATTTATCTGGGATAGATTCAAAGAATGAGTAAGTTTTTTCGTAAGACATTTGATGTAACTTCATATCTTGTTATATGTATGTCTTATAGTTTAGACTTCATGATCCTTTTACTTTTTCTCCTTGTAGGTGTGAAAGAAAGCTTATTGAAAATATTGTTGAATGGGTGTGGATGAAAGTACTTCGCAGATTCAAATTGTTAGATTCCAGAGAATTGGTGGGAATGAAGTTTATACGTGAGCACATAGATTTGCTTTTAGCTCACCCTACGGATGATGTTCGCTTTATGGGGATATGGGGGATGGGCGGAATTGGCAAAACAACCATTGCTAAGCTAGTGTATGATAGCATTTCTACCCATTTTGAATCTAGCAGCTTTCTTGCTAATGTTAGAGAGGTTTCTCAACGTGGTTGTCTTGTTAATCTACAAAGACAACTTCTTTCCCCAATCTTAAAGGATCAAATTACTCAAGTTTGGGATGAACAGTGGGGAGCCTCTGTCATTAAGAATTGCTTGTATAATAAAAAGGTTCTTCTCATTCTTGATGATGTGAGTGAATCAAGCCAACTTGAAAAGTTGGCTGGTGAAAAGGATTGGTTTGGTAAGGGGAGTATAATCATTATTACAACTAGAGATAAAAGGTTGCTAGTTAAACATGATATACATTTATCATATAAGGTAGAGGCGTTAGGTCATGATGATGCTCTTGAGCTCTTTAGCCAGAACGCCTTTAAAAAAAATGAGCCAGCAGAAGGTTATTTGGAATTGTCAAAGGGTTTTTTAAATTATGCCAAAGGACTTCCACTAGCTCTTAAACTTTTGGGATGCTTAGTGTATAAGAGGGATCCAGATGAATGGAAAGGTGAATTGGATAAGCTGCGGAAAATTCCTAATTCAGAAATTATTGATTTGCTCAAAATAAGTTACGATGGATTGGATGAGATGAACAAGGATATATTTCTTGATGTTGCATTTTTTCATAAGGGGATGTTCAAGGAGCATGTGGTTCAAATACTAGACAGTTGTGGCCTATGTGGTCATATTGGGATAAATGCTCTCATTCAGAAATCACTTTTAACTATTGATATTTCAAACAATTGTGTTGAGATGCATGATTTGATACAAGAAATGGCATTGGAAATTGTTCGTCAAGAGTGTCCTGATGAGCCCGATAGACGAAGTCGATTGTGTAATCATGATGATATCTCTCAAGTATTCATAAACAATACGGTAAGAAGTTATATAAAAGATATTAAGTTTTGGAAGATTTATGATTTGTCTTTAACACAGTATTAGACTTGAATGTGCAATTAACTTGCCCTTTACTATTCTTAATTACAGGCAACAAACAAATTAAAGGCATTGCCTTACGAATGGCGAGACCTGAAAGGGCATATTGGAATTGTGAAGCCTTCTCTAAGATGTGTAACCTGAAAGTTCTTGAATTTGACAATGTGATCATTTCTTCAAGCCCAGTTATTCCTAATTCTTTAAGAAGTATCAAATGGAGTTTGTATCCTTCAAAATTTCTCCCATCAGGTTTTCAACCGAATTTCCTTACTGCATTTGAGATGCGTCAAAGCAAACTTGTTCGGCTTTGGGATGGAAGAAAGGTAAGAGTAGTGACCATATGCCATTCTAGAAATTAGTTTTTTTCAATAAATATCTTGTTTTAAAAATTAAAATAAATCTGAGCTAATTATCTATTCTACCATTGTTTGTGAATTGTACAGGACTTGCCCAACTTGAAAAAAATGGACCTTTTTGACTCTAAAAACTTGACCACAACCCCTGATTTCAGTGGCATTCCGAATCTTGAGCTGTTGCATTTTGGAGGTTGTAAGAATTTGGTCGAGATTGACCCGTCAATTGCAGATCTCAAATGGCTTAGAAGTTTGTATCTTGATGGTTGCTCAAAATTGAAAAAGATTCCAGAATTTTCAGGGCAAATGAAAAATTTGTCAACGCTTTATTTACAGGATATGTCCATTGAGAAATTACCTTCATCAATAGGATGTCTGATTGGCCTCACTGGACTGTTTCTAATGGGTTGCAAAAATCTCACGGGTCTTCCGAGTGAAATTTGTAATTTGAAGTCTCTTGAACAACTGTTTGCGGAAGGATGCTCAAAAATTGACAAACTCCCAGAGAAGTTGGGGGAGATGGAGTGTTTACAGTGGCTTCAATTGGATGGAACTTCTATAAGACAGCTACCGCGCTCCATTGTTGGTATGAAAAAATTGCACAGGCTAACTTTGGCTTATAAATCAAGTGTTTGGGGGGGCCTACCCCGCTTATATGAAAGACATGCTTTAGTGTTGGGTTCGCTTGATGGTTTATTCTCTTTGGTGGAATTGGATCTGAGTGATCATGGACTTTGTGAAGGGGATCTTCTCAGTGATATTGGCTGCTTGTCCTCTTTAGAAAAATTAAAGCTTAGTGGAAACAATTTTGTTAGCCTTCCTGCAAGCATTGGATGTCTTTCTAAGCTTGTGTTATTTTGGGTGAATGGGTGCCAGTGGCTTCAACAATTGCCAGATCTTTCTAAGCTCATCTCATTAGTGGATATAAACATGGCCGGTTGCACTTCCTTAAAAATGTTACCACATCTTCCATCAAATAGCTCATTAGTGGATTTTAATGTGGATATAGACAGAGCTGGCTTCCTTACTTTTAATTGTGCCAATTGCTTTGTATTGGTTTACAATGAAGGCTGCGATAGTATAATACTGAGAATGCTACAGAGATACCTTCAGGTTCTCTCTCTCTGTCTGTCTCTCTTTTGTTTGCTATACTAATAATTACAACTTACTAACCTCATATATATCTATGTATATGGTACAGCTTGTAACTCATTTCTCGAGTCCTTTTAACATATACGACTTCGAACTCATAACTCCTGGAAGGAAAATTCCAGAGTGGTTTAGTAATCGAAGTTTGGGAGATTCTCTAACTGTGGAGCTACCTCTGGATTCATGTACCACGTGGATGGGAATTGCTTTATGTGCTGCGTTTGAAGTTCCGGCTGATCTTTCTGAATTTCATTGTTTTCGAATTACCTCTTTCTCAGAAGGAGAGTCAACACATAGATTTTCAAGATCTTTTAAAATAGGCGATGTTGTGTCAGATCACCTTTGGGTAATTTTTTTATCTCGTGAACAAGTTAAGACGAAATGCAGTCAGATAAAGGTTTGTTTGCAATTGATCGTTGTCAAAGAGAAGAGTTGGAATATTCTTCATGTACACATTATTCTGATCAAGAAGAAATGTGGGGAGACAAAGAATCTGTCGCGAGTGTGAAGTGTGGGTTTCGTTTGGTGCACAAGCAAGATGTGGAACAACTCAACCAGATCATGATGAACCAATCCATCATCAACAGCACTACTACTTCTCCTTCCAATTCAGCTGATGCACAAGGTCAACAACGCCACGATGACGAGGAGGCTGGTCGTAGTGGAATTGGTAGCTCTCACCAAAAATCTATCTTCTGCAATACCTATGCTCTTTCCAAAGAGGCAGACCAAGATGAATTAAATGATGATGATGATGATTTTGTTGACGAAGCTCGGCCCAGAAAAAGAAAAAAGATCTATGTGTTTGGGACTGACCTATGATTCCTCACTTTCAAAGCAAGAGGCATCACAGCTGCTGCTTTTGCTGATTCTACTTTTCATTTTTTTGGATTTGACGTACTATTATTTGTTCCACTACTTGTGCTTCATTCTTTTGGCCTTATGTTGTTCTAAGTTTTGTTTTCACCTTGGTTGGCCCGCTTCATTCTTATACTACAGGAGGGGGTGCTTAGGACTTTTGATTTGGAGGGTAACCACTTTGATTTGCTACTTAGGCCTTGCCCCCTTTTATTTTTCGCTATTGTTGAAAAGTTTAATAAAAACTGTTATTCTTAAAAGAGGAGCTAAATTTTTGCTAACTTGGTAAAAAACTCCTCCTCAAATATCTGCACCTCAGTACTTGAAAGGCCAATAAGGCTGCTCTCACAATTGATATTATTAGTAAGTCACCTCCATCTGTCTCCCAGCATTTTCTTTTCTAGCCAGACATTTATCATTGGATTCATATCTTCCATGTTGCTGCATATTATATAGCATTTGAGCAAAGTATCTGTTAATATACTGCAAATCATTAAGTAGTTACTTTCAGCAATCAAGTATATGTCTGCAATGATCTCATCTATCTTAAGATAGAGTGAATGGTTGTTTGTTTTGTTTGTTTCAATGATATGTCTTCCAACAGTTTTTAATGACATTAGGTAGGAGAGGAGAACAATTTATCCAGCTACTTTTTTTTTTCCATTGCAAAAGTATGTATATAATAACAAGACTACCACAAAAGTACGATTTATGATGCAAATAAACAGGACATACTGTAACTTTTTTGTGTTTCTACATTCAAGTACATAATAACAGACTACTACTGCATGTTGAAGCCAGCCAATTGTGTCCTGTAGTCAACTGAACTTTGGTACCTGATGACATGGCGATACTGGGCAACACTGCTAATTTGCAACTCGAATGATCGAAAATATTTGCGTGCTTATTGGCCAGGTTCGCATGAAATTTTCACCTCAAAATCTACAGGGTCATTAGACCCTACCTGGTTCTTATTGACACAACTTATGTGACTATTTAACTGCTTTAATTCTTTTATGAAAAGAACTATATTTGGAGTTGCCATTAAAGCAGTTTTTATAATCACATTGAAAACATAGAACCATACCATCCTTCTGAGTGCAATTTACTAACCAATCGCATTGAAAAACATAAGAAAATTTTCATTAGCTTAATGCTTTTCTTATTATAATCCAACAAGGAAATGTACCTTACCAACAACAAATTTCCAGTTATTAGATCCTTATTCTAATGATGCAAGCTACATAAAACAAGTCTAGAATCCACGGTTGCACCTATTTCTATGCAAGTACAAATGCCTTTTCTTATCAGCCTCCCATGCTTGAGCTTTTAAAATATTCATGTGCAGAGATAAAGTTATCCTAGTAACCAATTTAGTCCACTTGCATAAAACTAAAAGCACATTTTTTAAAGCAAAAAAACTGAAACATATATTCTTGTAATAAAAAAAACAGAACATGTATTCTTAAAAAACCAGAAGCACATATGATAGAAAAATCATGAAACTCAATACAACCAACCAACCAAACTATGTTCTTTTCTTTCTCTAAGTTTGAGGATGAACAACAGTAAGAGAAGAAGTTAAATTAGAGAAATAAATTATGAAACAGATACAACCCAATTGGCCAAACGCCCATGTAAACAGAACAGCACCCAAGCCACAGAGAGGGGAAAAAAAACAAACAAAGCTACCACAACTGATAACAGAAAGCAGAAAATCAGAAAGTCAAAAGACATAAAAACAGAGTCCTTTTCAAGCATAAACCATCTTTAAACTATCATATTAGGCCTAATTGTTAGTCACCAATCATGCTCACCATCTTTTTAAGTAAATTATTGTCTTTAGAGGTAAGAATTTCCAAGTGGGCATTTCCTTTTAGAGCCATTGAGTTTTTTATTTCCTAAAATATGCCTTTAAGGTTTTAAACCCCCCAATGCCTCATATATTCATCACCGATGTTCCCTGTAGTATGCATATTCAAAAACATTCATAATCTTACATGAATTAACATAAACAAACCAGAAATCTTGTATTGGGTCTGTCAATCTGTCAATCCCTTTTTGTAATAATCTTACATTATGATGTATTAGAAAGAAAATAAATTAAACATCTTGCTCGTCTTCTGAAGAGAAAACTTCAGAGGCTCTTCCAAGGAACGAATCTAACAGCAATACACTTACAAAATCACAAATCCAACACCACAACATGCAATTTCAACACCTCCAATCAAATCTGAAATCAAAAAAAAAATCCAATACCACAATAAATATAGAAATTGAAACAGCAAACAAAATCACAAACGCATTAATAAAATTGAAAGCATAAGGGAAAAAGGGAGATGATACCTTGATACAGGCAGCGGATGCGAGAGGGAGGTGGTGGTGTGACTGGGTGAGACCGTGAGAGGGAGATGGAGATGGTGAGAGAGACACGCAGAGGGAGACACAGTGATAGAAGGAGGGCCGTTTTCGATGGTAGCACAGACGTGGAAATGCCGATTATGAAATTGAAAGTACAGGGGACCTTAGGTTTTCAACGATGGAGGGTTTGGGTGGAGAGGGAGGGAGAGAATTTGGGGTCAGAGAGGGCGAAAGAGAGAGAGAGAAGGTTTGTGGTTTAGTTAGGGACGAGAAAGAGAGAGAGAGAGAGAGAGAGAGAGAGAGAGAGAGCAATTTCGAAGGAATAAACCGCGAAATGAAATTTTGTGAAAAAAAGGCGCTCACGCGAAAATAATTTTATGAATTCCTTAAGATAAAAATAATAAATAACAGTTTTTTTAAAAATTTCGTTTTATGAATTGTTTAAGATAAAAATAATAAATAACAAGAAAGGACACGTGTCACCATATTATACCGGCCACATGTCATAAATACTGACAGAGAGCCTTTAAAAAGCTAACACATGTCAAATAGTTTATATTTCTTATTATTTCCCGACAATTTAACTTCTAAAATTCATATAAATAAATTGAAAATTAGAAAAATACACCAAAATTCCTAGGAATTCCTGGTGACATTTTATGCACCTTTCAACTCCCAAAATCTAATTTTGAATCATAAAAATAAAAAGTATAACAAAAACCCAATTTTATTCATAGACAAATCAAAACATTGTACCACCCTATAATCTTGTTTCTTTAATCCATTGATCACCATTAACTCAAATATTTGGAATCATGAATTTAGATCTCCATAATTAAAGGATATGTTGTAAGGAGCATGTAGCAATTTTTGGGGTATTTTGTGATTTTAATTTATTTCTTATGAATTGTTTACTTCTATAACACAATAAATTACAAAAAATGACATAATAAATAAATAAATAATCCCAAAATACACGGATAATTCCTGTAAACTCCTTGTGATATTCTCTTCTCTTTAAAACTCCAAAAATATAATTATAATTATAAAAATACAAGTAATAATAAAACTTAACTTTCTTCATAGACAAATCAAAACCTATCTATCCAATACACTATTGTGTTCTTTGTAGCAATTTTCAGTGTAGTTTTATTTAATTTGTTATGCATTGTTTTAGAGATAAAAACAAAAATAACAAGACTAGGGCACGTGTCATAATTTGATAGGGCCAAATTTCTGAAAGTTGATGGAGATGCCTTAAGAAGTTGACACGTGTCAATCTCACCTATTTCATATTATTTCCCTATTATTTAACTTCTAAAATCCCAATAAATAAATTAAAAATCAGAAAAATACAAGATAAAATCCTATAACTCATTGTGACATTATTTTCACCCTAAAGCTCTAAAAATCTAATTTTGAATTAAAAATAAAGTAATAACAAAATTTAAAACTTTTTTTTATAACAATCCTATTTTAATTTTGCCCAAAAATTGTGGTACTTTAAAAAAAAAAAGTGAAAAATAATGTGGGAGACAAACTGCGAGGAAATTATTCCTCATTAAAAAGCTTCTATTGGGAGGATTATATATTGTTTGTTGCCATAGGTTAAGGAGGGAAATGTAAAAATTCCCGCTAACACTTTCATGAGGAAAAAACTATTTCTTCCTTAATAAATTGTGAAATAATGTGGGAGACATATTGCAAGGCAATTAATTCCTCACTAAAGGCTTCTATTGCGAGGATTATATATTGTTTGTAACATCCCACATCGACCAACAGAGAGGGGGTGATTTGCTTTATATGTACAATGCCCACCTCCATCTAGCACGAGGCCTTTTGGGAGCTCACTGGCTTCGGATTCATGGGAACTCCAAAGTTGAGCGAGTTTGGGCTACAACAATCCCATAATGGGTGACCCATTGGGAAGTTGCTCGTGAGTTCCCATAAACAAAACCATGAGGGCAGAGAGGGGGGCCCAAGCGGACAATATCATGTACGGCGGAGACGATCCGGGATGTGACATTGTTGGTCGCTATAGATTTGGAGGGAATTGTCAAAAATTCTCGCTACACTTTCAGTGAGGAAAAAACTATTTTCTCGTTAATAAATGGTGAAAAATTTGGAAGATGTAGTGCGAGGAAATTAATTCCTCTTTAAAAGGCTTCTATTGCGATGATTATATATTGTTTGTTGCTATATATTTGAAGGGAATTGTCCAAAAATTCCCGCTACATTTTCCACGAGGAAAACACTATTTCCTCGTTTATAAATGGTGAAAATAATTTGGGAGACATACTGCGAGGAAATTAATTCCTCGTTAAAAGGCTTCTGTTGCAAGGATTATATAATGTTTTGTCGCTATAGGTTTGGAGGAATTGTCAAAAATTCCTGCTACACTTTCCACGAGGAAACATAGTTCATCGCTGTGAAACTCTACAATGTCCACATTGTTTGTCGTTGCATCCACATGTCGTCGCTATAGCTTGGTCCAATTTGAAAACGAAATTCAAGTTACATTTTGCGAGAATTTAACATTTTCCTCGCTGAAAGGCTACTTCTAGCAAGAAAATATAATTCCTCGCTAAAAAAAAATCGTCGCTAAAAGCAACATTTTGTTGTAGTGTTCTATTGAATTCTATATGCCTATCATGAATGCATAGTTTTTTGTTTTTCAAGTTTACCCTTATTGAATGTAATTTTTTTTTCCAATAAAAAAAAGGGTAATGTCATCGCCTTCTTCATAATTAAAAACATTATTTAAAAATTGAAGAAAAAAAGAGACTAAGTCTTTCCCCCTTCGTCTTCCTCCTTCCACGTCAGCCCCCACCCCACCGAGAAATTATACAGTGGCAGGGGGTAGTACGAACTAATAGAATAATGACATTTGGCATAGCTATTATTAGAGAGAGACATCTTTTCATCCAGTACAGAATGTTAACGCCGTTTAATCTCTCTTCCTTCTTTTTTTTTTTGTTTCTTTCAAAGCAAAAGTAACCCTAACGTGTGAATTTTCATTGGAAGTCTGCACCACACTCAGAAAATACTTTTGCAGCCAAAGAAATGACCACCTGCCGCCCCAAAAAACCGAAGGACTAGCCTCAGACAAAAATGATAATGGTAAAATCAATCAAACAATCCTTTACTTTATACATTTTTTTTTTTTTCTACTTTCTACATGATGTTTCAGATTATAGAATCCAATTTTTTTTTTTAATTTCTGTAGGTGTTCTTTTTACTATTTCGATAAAGTGGAACTAGATTCACACATTTAGTTAGTTGCACATATATAGTCTAATTACTTTTTGCATATCTATTTCATTAACTTGGCTGCTTGGATGAATTTTTTTTTTTCCGAGTAGCACACAGATGTACTTGTTAATAAGTATTTTATCAACAATTATACTCTTAGTTTTTGTTTGTTTTGTTTTTAAAATGATGTTGTGGCGTGTGCAAGTAGTTATTGATATTGAAAGTGAAGAAGAAAATTCAATGATCATCAATCGTATGGAAAGTTTCGAAGAAGATTTGCTTGGAAAAGTTGTGTCCACTGAAGAGGAAGCTTTTAATCTCTACAATAGTTATGCTACAAGAACTGGATTTAGTGTTCGGAAGGGACAAAAGAGATATAATACAAAAAAAGTTTTGCGGCAATTTAGTTATTTTTGTTCAAAAAAAGTTTTCGACTAGATAGTGACCCTTCAAGTGAGCATGGCTAACAAATTAGAGATGAGACGAGAACAGGTTGTGAAGCTAGAATTCGATTTCCCTTCCAAGATGACAATGGTATGTGGAAAGTTTTTCATTTTGTTTCTAAACATAACCATGAACTTGCTATGCCGGAAGAGAGGAAATTTTTGAGATCAAATCATATGAAAGAAACAAAAAATCTGTTAGGACATATACAATTAGCCAAATCGTTCCATTAACAACATACCCAAACAAATTAACTTACTCATCACCCTGGAAACTGAGAAATAAAATCAACATGTATCAATTGCAATAAGGAAATGCAAGAAAAATAAAACCCCAATAGTGCCAGATCATTTTTCAATCTGCAGGATGTGCTACCAAAAACAAATCTAAATCAAACTCCTTCCATCTCACAAATCAAGACATTCCAAATAAAAATTGAAACAAAACCAAAACCCAAAAGTGAAGCAAACCATGCCAAACATATAAAACAAAAAATTGCAGTAAGATTCAAATTCGAAAAAAATTTGAAGAAACTTAAACCAAAAGGACTACCATAAATAAATGAATACAGAGAGTCTAGTTGGAAAATTGGTGAGAAAATCTTACAAAATGGAAGGTAGCCTTACTTTTCAAACTTGGAGAAGAGGAGTTGTAGCCTGGGATGAGATCTCACATAAGTCTTCGTCCAAAACAAAATCGAGGAACTAACGAGGAAAAAAGAGAGGAAATAGAGGCAAAAATTGGAAAAAAAGAAGAAAAGATCTGCAAAAATAGGGAAACAAAATCAATACAGACCGTAAGAAAAAGAGGAGATCCATAGTTTTCTGGCTGAAGAAAAGGTGTTCTTTTTCTCTGAAAAGTGGCCCAGACTCCAATTACATCAGGGTTTATCTGTTCTTTGCTTTGAAAGAAACAAAAAAAAAAAAGAGGAAGAGAGTAAACAGCGTTAACATTCATACTAGATGAAAAAAGCTGTCTCTCTCTAATAACAGCTATGCCAGATGTCATTATTCTGTTGGTCCGTACTACCACCTGGCACTGTCACATGGTAGTACCGTATCACTGTATAATTTCTCAACCCCACCACCCCAAAACCCATGTAGAAAAAATGAAACAAAGACACCCATCTCATGCAGCCAAGACTGGCCATGCCATATAATGAAGAAAAAAACAAACCCAAATCCTAATTTTTATATCATAAAAAACAAATTGCACGAAATAAATCAATTGCTACTGGGTGACTGTGGCACGAAAAAAGGACTATTTTTTTCATCCAAATTCCAAAGATTATTTGGAAGAGAAAAATTGGGTTTCAATTGTAAAAATATTTTCTGGTACATTCTTTCAATAAATCTTGGAATTGATTTCAGTAGTAATAGAGAATCAAAATGGGGACTGCGTGAGGATGGGGTGGGTTTGGGTTGAGACGGGTTGGAGAAGGGAAGAGGGGCTGAGACAAGTTGGAGCAGAGAATAAGGCCTGGGTTTGTTGGTGGGTTTAGTTGGGTGTGGGTTGCAGTGGGTGTGTGGCTAGGGTGGTTGAGTGGGGTGGCTTGGTGGGTGTAGGTACTGGCGGACCTATGAATTTTTTAGTGGATGTGTAATTGCTAAAAACTTTATAATAATAATAAAATATTGACAACCAAATATCCCTTATAATTGAAATAAATTGACTATAGTATATCAAATCAATATCAAATCATCAATTATTTAATAAAAATTAATATCAAATTATTAATTAATAAGTAAATCATAATTGATCGTACCTCGACTCCTTCTCGAGTTGCTACTGATCACAAACGAATACAACAGAGAGAGCCAAATAAAAACAAAACAAAATTCACGTTTGCTCAAGAAGAAAAAAAAAACATGAGAATTACTTCGGAGTTGTGCAATTTGTGTTGTTCTTTAAAAAAAAGAAAAAAGAAAAAGGTTGCTCAAAATTGGTGTTAATCCTTTATAAAGATAACTCCTCCCAATCCCACATAAATAAGGAGTTGCGCAATGTAAGAGTTTTTATTTTTTATTTTTTTAATCCTTGTTTAAAAAGAAGAAGAACAAAAGCTTGTTAAAAGACCTTTTTTCAATAGCCTTTTATCATGTTCTAAGTAGCCCATATCAGAGCTTGTTAAAGCCCACGTTCAGTGCAAGTTCAGTTTCCTTTTTTAAACTATAGTCCAAAACGATGTCATTTTGCAAGGATGTTAAAAAAATTTTAAAAAAATAGGCGTGTGCTTCGCTACGTGCAGCAACAGCACAGCGCAGCAAACCTTGGTTTTGGTTGAGGTTCGTTGAATAGGTTAAGTGCACCACCCAACCTTACCAAAGGGGCAAGATGCAGCTCTTGTAGCGGCTTTTTTCGGCGATGGAAGTTGCAGATGCACCTCCTTACGCCTTAATAGGTCCGGCACTAGGTGTAAGGTGGATCTTGTTTGGGGTGGTGTGGGGTGGGAAGAGGGCAGTTGATGATTAAAGTGGGAGGAACTTGACAGGGAAGGAGGAAGACATAAAGACTTTTTTATTATATGTAATTAATTAATTAATTATATTTTTATTTTGGTTAATACATTTAATAAAGGTAAACTTGAAACAAAAGTTAGATTGTCTGGTGCATTAATGACATTGTTTTAAGGGTAAGGAAGTGACCATGTCATGCTGAAAGAGGTCCAAAAGAGAATGTTAGAGTATCCACAATCATACTCTCTATTTTTTTAGTTAAAATTTAGCTAAAAATATATAAAAGTTAGTTTAGGAGCTCCATATAAAATTTAAACACCAATCATGCTCTCTAGTTTAGGGAGTCACAATACTATAACTCTTTTTTAATTGGTTAATCTCTATTAAATAATAATATAAAAATAGTTAGCATTAATTAAAGATTGAAATACTCATTAAATAAAGCAGCATTAAATTATAGGGAGCCATTAGGAGTTTTTTCTCTCTCTTCAAATTTAGGAGATCCTAGAGGGTCTCCTTATTTTAGGATGTCGATAAGGAGCATGGTTGGAGTTGTATTTTTCCAATTCCTCCTAAACTTTGTCTAATGATGTGATTTAGAGGAGCCATTGTGGATTCTTTTAGAAAGTAGGTTGCTAGCATTCCTCTTGTTTTGTTTTTGTGTCATTTTTAGATCTCAAGTAAATGCGTCCAAAAGTCTGTTAAATGAATGGTATGACACACATGTGGGGCTCACATATCCATTATATAAATGCCACGTGGATTAATTAAAAATACATTAAAAAAATGATAACCTTAAAAAACAAGCAAAAGATTTATTTATTTTTAAAAGCCCTAAACCCACGCTCTCTTCATCGCACCAATCCCCCACCACCGGCCCCACTCCCATCTTGGTTTCCTTAGATGCACTTCCACCCATTGTGCCATGGCAAAGGGCAAGGGCAGTAGGGGCAAACACTATTCCACGTGGTGAATAGTGTCTGCCCTACCCTTTTTAATGTTGCTTTCCACCCATGCCATGACAAGTAAAGACAAATACTATTCACATGAGATCTGAAGAGAGGAATTTGTATGGAGTTTTGTGGTGGGAATTTTAATTTCTCTATCAGATCTTCTTCATCTTTTTTTCTTGTTTTTCTTCTTCCACAACCTCTCTCTCTCATCCTCCCTGCCCAAATAATTGTTGCGGAAAAATACATTCACCGTTAATTAATTACATTACACTATATATATCGGGGAAAGTGTGCAAGGGAGGGATAGTGGATAAACCAACCAACCCAGGAGGAAATGGTGTAAAGCAGAAATAAATAGAGTCATGCACTATATCTTTAATTTTATGATTCTTGTGTTGGAAAGGTTAGCAACTTTCTCTGCAACCTTCTTTTTGGACTTTCTCCATTTTCTTCATAGCATGTGTCACCTTCCTTATACTTAAAATAATGTCATGAAGGGATTTTCATAGAAATATTCACATGAACTTATACCTTAGTTTCAATTGTCACCTCAAAGAAAATTTAAGAGAAATGTCACCTTAATTTTCAAAATCCATAATTTGTTATCTGACTTAACACCATCCAATTTTTCATCCATTCAAAAGGTATTTAGTTTTCTATTTTCAAGGAAAACAAAGATAGAAATAAGAGACTCTCTCTCCCTTTCTCCCCCCCAACACCCCCAGCCTCCCCCAAAACACATCGCACATGATCCCCCTCCCCCATCTCTCTCTCTCTCACTCTCTCTCTCTCTCTCTCTCCTCTCTCTCTCTCTCTCCTCTCTCTCTCTCTCTCTCTCTCTCTCTCTCTCTCTCTCTCTCTCTCTCTCTAACTAATAGGACATATTGTAAAAGTATGTATATGATATGAGGCAGGAGACGAGAACAATTTATCTTGCTAGTTTTTTTTTCCATTGCAAAAGTATGTATATGCAAGATTTATGATGCAAATAAACAAGACACACTGTAATTTTTTGTTTGTTTGTTTATGCATTCAAGTGCACAATAACAAGACCACTAGTATGCATGTCTTGCTATTTAATAAATAATAATTAGTAAGGTTTTGTTTGGTCTTGCTATATTCAATTCTAACCTCTATTAGGTTTTAATTGGCCATTATGTCATCACTTATAATTTGAGATGTTATTGGGTCAGAAAAACTACACATGCAATGTGGATGTAGTTATGAAAAGGAGAGATGGAGGCCAAAAAATATAATTAACACCATTCATAAAATTTAAATAAAAATAAAAATAAATCTGATATATATTTGCGTATTAAGTGATGCAATGGAGCCTAAGTCCTAGTCTAAAATATTTGTTTGCAAAGGACGAGACCCTTAATTAAGCAAAGCCTCTTGAAATTGCTTTACGACTTTTAAATTTTTTCTAATTACATTTTTCGTTCTTGATGACTTCTAGACGGATCAAAAGTAAACATTGAAGAGAAAGGAAACTACTTGATGCCTTAACCAAATTTCGTGATTATTATTTGATCCATGGTTCTCTTTTACTCCATATATATTGTGATGAAAAAGATCAAGTAATTGCCTTGAAATTTCCTTCAATTAAATCTCTTCATTGAAAAGCAAATGAAATCACTTATTGACCAACCATTCAAATAATAATTGGCCTCTTCATTGAAAAGCAAATGAAATCACTTATTAACCAACCATTCAAATATAAGTGGACTCCCCATAGACGTTGGAGATAACTGAGGAGAAAGCGTGTGCTTACTGTAACTACACGGTTTCAACCTTTTCTCTCTCTCTCCTCTCTCTCTCTCTCTCTCTCTCTCTCCTGGCCACTACTCATATCTCCCTCTTTTCTGAGGCTGTTAGCTTTGCTTGTTCTTGTTAATTTCTTGGCTGATCTGAGAAGTATTTTTTGTGAGTTTTGGTTGGCTTGCTTCGTCTACATTACCATATCTGCTTGTTCAGGTAACATTAAATCTCAATACCAACAAAGTTGTTTTATAGATGTGTTATTGTTGTCTCTCTGCGGTAATATCTTTTGTTAACCACTCACTCTGTGCAAGATAAGATTTTTCTTATCTTTTGAATTATTGGTCTAGGTAGGAGGATAACAATTCTCTCATGTCTAAAAATTTCTTTTTGATTGTAAAAATACATGTTTTGTTACTCAAAACCAACGAATTTAATCAAGCGGAGAAGAAGCAAGAATGAAAACAAGGTTAATATCACAATATGTCAAATGGGTGACACATTTGGGCATTGTTTCAGAAAGGGATGCCACGATGGATTGAATAAAAATACTAGTGTGCATAAACTTCAATTAAAATACCGATGTGCTTGTACTCAAAAGCAGAGCCATTTTGAGTCTATTGTTTGCTCAAATTGCTCTAATTACATATAAACTTTTGTGTTGCGCTTGTACTCAAAAAAATTCCTCAATTAATTTTCAGAATTAACTAGTTATTTTTTCTTATTGCGAACGATTTTTTTTTTTTTTTCCTTCATTGATGAGTTGTAGGAGTATGAAAAAACATGTAAAAGTAAAATCCTTGACCAAATTTCGTTATTATCGTGAGGGAAATATCAAGTAATTGCCTGCATATTTCCTTGAATTAAATCTCACCACAGTTTTACCAAGAAAGCAACCATCCAATCAGAAGAAAGCACTCATTGAAAAGCAAAAGAATCATGTTGGTTTCTTGGCTGATCTTGCTGGTCTTACAAATTCTCTGGCTCTGTAATTTTTTCGGTGTTGAGGTAACACTAAGCTAAACTTGTTGGCTTGCTTCGTCCACATTTCTGTTTTGTTCAAGTAACATTAACTAAAGCATTGTTTTAGATGGCATTATATTTTGTTTTAAATGTTGAAATTCGTAGTTTTGTTCCTTCTAATGTTTACTTTATATGTTGAATTCCTCTGTTTCTCTCTGTTGAAATACAAAACATATATACCAACAAGAGTTGGTCCAAGTGGAAGGGGCTTGGATCCTTTAAACAAGAGGTCTTGGGTTCGATCCCAGGCGCTTGCAAATAGAGCAGACTCTGTTGGGAGAGGTTCCCACTTTGCGCCTGACCGGAGGGATTTAGTCTCCGCAATCGCGCGGGGATACCCTGGGAAACCAAAAATACAAAACATATATAATTTTCCCAGCTCTCTCTATTTCTCTCTTGTTGTTTCCTTTTCTTTGCTCTGAAACTTGTTTCCTCAACGTCCTTATTTCTCCTCTGGTTTAAATTTTAATCCTTTTCTTTTTTGCCATTTCTCATCATCTTTCTATTAGCAAAAGGCTTATTTCATTGAGTGTTTTCAGCAGCAGCAGATTGCCTAATGGCATTGAGCACAAAAAGAGACGCTACCTTTCTTCCTCACCTGATCAGTCGGCTCCTCAACAGAACAACGATGTGTTTTTGAGTTTCAGGGGTGTAGACACTCGAAATAGCTTTGTATCCCATTTATACCACGAATTGCAGTTCAGGGGCATTAAAACATTCAAGGACGATCCTAAGCTTGAAAGAGGGACACCTATTTCTTCAGAGCTCTTCATGCAATTGAGAATCAAGGCTTGCAA
>BJCG01002036.1:0-66623 GCA_005406145.1 Prunus yedoensis | reverse complement strand
TATTTCAACAGAGAGAAACAGAGGAATTCAACATTTAACACCGAAAAAGTAAGCCAACAAGTTTAGCTTAGTGTTTACCTCAACACCGAAAAAATTACAGAGCCAGAGAATTTGAAAGACCAGAGCAAGCCAGCCAGAAACTCACAAATATACAACTTCTCAAGATCAGCTAAGAAACCAACAAGAAGAAACAAAGCTAGCAGCCTCAGAAAAGAGAGAGATTTGGAAACCGTGCAGTGGTGAGCACACGGTTTCTCTTTTCAGCAATGGGAGTCATTTCTTTTTCTTTTTCTATTTGTTAATGAAAGAGGGAGGAACAGCCTCATAAAAGAAAGCTACATGATTCTTTTGCTTTTCAATGCGTGCTTTCTTTTGAATTTTTTTCATTTTGCTTTTCAATGCGTGCTTTCTTTTGAATTTTTTTCATTTTGCTTTTCAATGAGTGCTTTCTTTTGATGGTTGCTTTCTTGGCAATTACTTGATAATAACGAAATTTGGTTAAGGGGTGAAGGATTTTCCTTTTACTGTTTTTTCATACTCCTACAACTCATCAATGAAGGAGAAAAAATAATTAGTTAATTCTGAAAATTAATCGAGGAATTTTTTTGAGTACAAGCGCCAACACAAAAGTTTATATGTAATTAGAGCAATTTGAGCAAACAGTAGACTCAAATGGCTTTTCTTTCAAGATCTTGTCCTTTGCAAGCACTAGTATTTTTATTGAAGGACTATATTCAATCCGTCGTGGCATCCCTTTCCAAAACAATGCGCAGATGTGTCACCTATTTGACATATTGTGATATTAACCATGTTTTGTATTACATTAATTTGTCAAAGTTCCAGTCTCTTGCATAATTTTAAAATTCTAATTAGCTTTCTTTGAATCCCAATTGGATTTTAGACATTTAATTAACACACAACATTGTCCCATGTCTGAGTCAATAATTCAAAAGATAAGAAAATCCTTATCTTGCACAGGGTGAGGGGTTAACAAAAGATTTACTGCAGCAGTGAACTAGAAACTGCATATGCTTTAGCTGAAGAAAGCAGATATGCTAATGTAGAAGCAAGCCAACCAAAACTCACAAAAAATACTTCTCAAGATCAGCCAAGAAATTAACAAGACCAAGCAAAGCTAACAGCCTTAGAAAAGAGGAGATATAAGTAGTGACCAGAGAGAGAGGGAGATATAAGGCATCAACGATTTTCCCTTTCTCTACAATGTTTACTTTTGATTCTCATGTTACAATGTTTACTTTTGATTCTCATGTTACAATGTTTGCTTTTAATCCGTCTAGAACTCATCAATAAAGAGAAGAAAAAAAAAACTTTTGGAGACAGGTTCCTGGATGGCAGTGAGTTCATCAGCCAAACTCTTGGCTTGAGCAAGGTATTCAGAGATGGATTTGGAACCTTTGGTAATAGAGAAGAGGCGAAATTTGAGCTGGGCAGAATTGGCAAGGGATTGTTGGGAGAAGTTTTGTTGGAGACAATCCCAAATGTCCTTCGAGGTGGAGAACCCAATAACTTGGGGAAGAACACTCTCAGAAAGCGTAGCACGAAGGATACTAATCAGACTTTGGTCAGTTTGAAACCAAGAGACATAGTCAGGATTGGCCAACGACAGAGTAGAGGATTCAGACTTATCAGAAGGAGGAAGTGTGGAGGGGCAAGGATGAGAGCCATCAACAAAGCGCCAAAGATTCTGGCCGAGTAAGAAAGGTTTGACCTGGCTTTCCCATACAAGATAGTTGGTATCAGATAGTTTGACAGAGACAAGGTGAGAGATATTGGGAATGGAGATAGTGGGAACGCAGCTTGAAGCCATCGAAGAAGAAAAAAAAAAGAAGGAAAGGAAAAAGTTAGGCTCTGGATACCATGTAGAAACAGAGTTTTCTATATTATCAGAACTGATTTTACAATCTCTTTATACACAGGAACATAAACGTAAACCTATCATCAGTTACTACAATATATAATAACAGCTGCCATATCAGTTACTACAATACAATAATAGCATAACAGCTGCAAGCAATTATATGCAGTCATAATTAGGATAACGGCCTAACATTTACGATGAGAAAAGAAACGAAAAATGTAATTAGAACAAATTTAAAAGTTCTAAAGCAATTGTCAAAGAGGCATCCATTGTTGCATCCCTTAATACGCAAATGTATCACAAATTCCATGACCATGTTTTGTGTTGTATATACGCGCTTTCCCCCTGTGAGAAGCTTTTTTTTATAAAAAAAATTTGGTTAAGGCATCAACGATTTTCCCTTTCTCTACAATGTATACCTTTTGATCCATCCGGAAGTCATCAAAAATGAAAGGTTGTAGAAAAAAGAGTTTTTCCTTATCTCTTCCAGCCGAAAGCAGCTTGGTGCGTTCCACCCATCAGCTCTGCCACAACCTAATTCCTACTAATTTTCAAAGAATAATAAAGGGATATGATTTCTCCACTCCATTTTTCTCCACTTACACTCCATTTTGCGTTTTAATACTTTTTAATTAAATTTTTTTCCTTCTCTTTCCTATTCTACCCTTACCTACATTAATTTCTTTTTACTTCACTTTTATGTTAGTTTTTTTTGTAATACTTAATTTTCCAACTTGCACTCCATTTTCAATCTTTTTTTTTTCTTTAATCGAGTAAGAAATTAAGTTTTTTTTTCCCTTTAATACTGAAAATGGAGTGTAAGTTAGAAAATTAAGTATAAAGAAAAGAAAAAAAAAAATATAAAAGTGGAGTAAAAAAGAAATTCATGTAGGGTAAGGATGGAATAGGAAAGAAAAATAAATAAAATTGATTACAAGTATTAAAAGTAAAAACGAGTGTAAGTGGAGAAAATGGGAGTAGAGAAATGGGAGTGGAGAAATCAGCTCCCATAATAAAGCCTTAGTTGCCTGAAGACCAATAATTCAAAAGACAAGAAAAATCTTATCTGCATAGAGTGAGTGGTTAACAAAAGATATTACCGCACAGAGACAAAACAGAACAATGCAGATATGGTAATGTAGACGAAGCAAGCCAACCAAAACTCACAAAATATACAACTTCTCAAGATCAGCCAAGAAATCAACAAAAACAAGCAAAAGCTAACACGCTCTCTTGTCAGTTATCCCAACGTCTCCAATGGGAGTCAAAAGTCTTGGGTCAATGAGTGATTCTTTTGCTTTTCAATGAAGAGGCCAATTATTTTGAATGGTCGGTTTCTTGGTAAGACTGGGGTGAGATTAATTGAAGGAAATATCAAGGTAATTACTTGATCTTTTCATCACAATATGTATGGAGTAAAAGAGAACAATGGATCAAATAATAATCCCCAAATTTGATTAAGGCATCAAGGATTTTCCCTCTCTACAATGTTTACTTTTGATCCTCCTGTTACAATGTTTACTTTTGATCCATCTAGAACTCATCACTAAGAGATAAATAAATAAAAAGCAAATTAAGACCACATTGCATTGCAAATTAATGGCCAATTAAAAGCTAATTAAGACGTCACTCATTCTCGAATTATAGAGGCCAGAATTGAAGATAACAAGACCAAACAAAACCTTTCTAATTATTATTTATTGAAATCCAACTGGGTTAACAGTGAAGCTAATGCTTTGCCTCCTGGTTTTATTGAGGGCACATCAAATAAGTGGGGGTCTCTGTTTCACTCCGGATGGGGATCTGTAATTCAAACCCTGCAATTTGGGCATGTCCTTGTTGTTTTGCCATTCATTATTGATCAGCCTTTGAATGCAAGGCTTCTGGTGGAGAAGGGTCTAGCTGTTGAAGTGAAACGAAGAGAAGATGGGTCGTTTTGCAAAGATGAGATGGCCAAAACGCTCAGGCATACAATGATGGCAGAGGAAGGAGAGCAGCTAAAGAACCAATGCAAGAAAAGCTGCCAAAATCTTTGGAGATTAGAATCTGCACCAAGACTACATTGGTGAATTTGTCACTTTTCTAAAAGAAACGTTTCAAAAAGGTCCCTCTCTCTATCTCTCCCCTCCCATGTCAGGTTGGCAAAATGACCTTATTTCATTTTATTTTAAGAAAGCTAGATGACCCTATTTTCAATGTTACCCAATTAATTTGAGAGTGTTATATATTGAAGTGAACATCTTCATGCTTAGAGATGCTGGAACTTGGTTATATCCACTATAATATTTGGTGCATAATTTATTCTAAAACCTGTCATAGAAATATAAACTTTAAACCCCCCAATTGGGATACATGCTTACCAACTTTGGTCTTAATAAATGGGCCCTCCTAAACTTAATCAATATGATCACTGAACTTCCCACCAAGTTAAATAGAATTGACACCACGACGAGATTGAAGTAGTTCTTTATAATCTTATTTTTCTTTTCTTTTTCTTGTAGTTTTTTTTTATTAAATTCTGACCCGATTTGTGTATCAAGACTCATGTCAATAAATTAGTATATTTTTTTAGTATAACCAGACCGAATCGGATGGACCAGTCCGGTTCATAGCTCCCACTTTGCAGAACGTTGGTTTGTTGAACCAAATTAGTCAACTCCATAAGACCTTAAAAAGTTTTAAAGGATTTTAGCGATATGGACAAAATTGATGTGTGAATTAACGTGAAGAATGATCCATAACACAAAAAAGATAAACAAGTATAACTCATAGTTTCATAAACGTCACAATGTTTGTGATAACCTTTCTTTTGTTTTTTTCAACTCAGTCTATGCATCTTTGAATTTGAGGTATGGTGGGTTGTTAGACACAAGGGTGAATTTAAATTATTTTTTTATAGGTATGGACTTGTTATGCAGGTAAAGATCTAAATAAAATTCCATTCATTTCTCAAGGGAGAAAGCTTGAAACTTGAAATGTTTGTGATATGAGTAACTAGAGATATGTATGGATAAGATAGAATAATTTTTGCTTGCTAATTTTTGTGAAATGAGGTATTAATGCCTTAGAATTAATATTAAATTTCCTTTTGGCCAAACCTTGCAATAGGCTAGAGCCTACCCTAGCCATAGTGTAGTACCCTTGGTTAGACGTAACCTCCCCACCACAATATTCAACCCTTTTTCCGACAGCAAATAACCACACACTGACAAAAACCAAAGTACCAAAGCACCAAAGCAACAAGACAATAAACAAACCCCCATATTCAAATATGGACCACACCCAAAGCATAAAGCCTCATCACAGAAGCAAAAGATTCTCTACACAGGCAAAGCAAAACCACACATGTGCAGACAAAAGAATACTTCCCTCAATCTTTGTTTTTTTTTTTCTTCTTTTGGTCGAAAGACTTCTCTGAATCACTATTAGAAGATTCTTGCTTCTAATTTCACTTTTGCAGATCAGCTTCACCGTCCAATTTCCCGCCCAATTTCTCAGAAAAAAGCGTAGAAATGGGTCTCATGGTTGACGACGACCTCGAGGGAATGGGTTTGAGGCGTGAGGAGGTAAAAAGGAGTTGGCCTGACGATTATATCCCTCATAAATGTTATGCTTTAATATACAATATATCCATAATAGGTAAAATATAAGTTATATTATTGTATAATTGTAAATTATTAGGTAAATTATATGCAAATGCGTTTATAAAATTGAGTATATTATTTGAATAATAGGTAAATTTATACTAGGTACATTATTTTTCGTAAAAGAAGTAATAAGTATGTTATTTTTTCAACATAAAAATGTATGTATGCTATTATATTTATAAATAATAAAATAATAAAAATATTTTCTTATTAAATAAACCGATTAGGTATGTTAAATATGAATTTATTGTTAAATTTAAAAAAGTTCCAAATTAATTTGTACATCCATTTGGAGATCTTTCCCAATTTAATGTGTGTCATTAGTTACAATCCAATTAAAATTTGTTACTATATTGGTTCACGCATTACTATGCAAAATGCAATAATAGCTTAGTTTGGGATATTTTAGGAATCGAAAAAGTACAATAAATTCAATTTTTGCGCTTGATTAGATAACTTGCCGAGTTGGATCCTAAATATCGGATTTTATTTAGGAAAAAAAAAGGATTTTATTCAAACAAAAATAAAGAGATAGGTTGTAGTTGAAGAAAAATGACTTCTAGGGGTTAAGCTAAATTTACTATTCATTAAAATAGCAAGACATGCATACATGAATCTTACCCTGAAACAAACAAATTCTCGAGGAACCAACTTTTCCAATGAGGAATAATTGTTTTGTTAATTAATATGCTTATCAGTAGCGGGTGGTGATGGTGGTGTCGAGGGAGGAAATTGAATACGGCTTCATTAAGAGAAGAGAGAAAAGGGGGGGAAGGCCGTGTAGTTACATTAAAAGAACAATTTAAAAACTCCAAAACTTTCTCTAGGGCCCACCCAAAAACCCATATTTTGAGAATTAGCTTGGGGGTTAATTTAGATTACAGTGACATTTTAGATCCAAATTATATATTGATCTCCTCTGTCTCTGTCCCTATCTCGTCCCTTCTGAGTTTATGTGTTGAATAATTCAACTCCACTTTAGATTCTCTCTCCATCTCTCTCTCTCTCTCTAAAACCAAAAGTTTTTTTCTTTTATTGCCCTATATAATTTAGCAGCAAACACCCGTGTCACAGATCGAAAGCACCAAGTTTTCTTTGCAGACAGCTAATTGTTAGAGGACTGGTCTCTCTCTCTCAAGAAAAGAATCATTCATTACACACAAACAAAACATTTTTCTTTTTTCTTTTTTCATTTTTTTCTTATTTTAATTTCACCCTTTTTTATATTCACTCGTTTCTTTATTTCTCTCTCTCTCTCAAGAAAAGAATCATTCATTACACACAAACAAAACATTTTTCTTTTTTTCTTTTTCATTTTTTTTCTTATTTTAATTTCACCCTTTTTTATATTCACTCGTTCTTTATTTTCTCTCTCTCTCTCTCTCTCTCTCTCTCTCTCCTCTACCTATCTCTGTAAAGCTGTGTTTTTATTCATTGTGTAATGTGGGGCAAGGTCTGAAAAATCGATATTATCGCCGAATATCGGCGATAATATCGGATTTTTGGAACTGCGATATTTTTGAGCACCAACCAATTGGATTTCGTCAGAATGTCAAAAATATCGGTGAAAATATCGCCAGCGATATTATTGTGAAAATCCAACCTGAAATGGGAGAGAATATCTCGAAATTATCGATAATATCGAGATATTCTGCGAAGAAGGCTTGAGGAGGAGTGAGGAGGCGTTGCAAGGCGTTGAAAGGCGGAGTGAGGCGGAGCAAGGAGCGCCTGATCTGGACACTCTGAATCGGAAGAAATTTTGCAACTCTGCAAATTTGGTTGCGGCTCTGCGAAGAAGACGACTTCGCGAGGAAGACGACTCAGGCTCTTTTTTTTAAAGTTTATTATAATGAAACGACGTCGTTTCGATTGAAGTGTTTTTAAAAAAAACTTAAAGTGAAACGACGTCATTTCACTTGGAGGGTTTGAAAAACTGAAAACACGCTTTGTTCCTTCTTTTTTTTTTCCCTTCCCAGGCTCAAAAGAAACCCAATGTGGGCCGCCAACGCCACAGGACCAAGCAATTACTTCATTAATTGACCTACATAATTCACTAAAAATCTTGCTATAATATTTTTGTACAAACAATAAATAAATTTGTTTGCATTTTTGGTGCCTACAAACAACCCTAAGGCAATAATTAATATCTTCTTGCCTATTCTCTCTCCAGCCGACTATAGCTTTTCTACTTACCCTTTTTTTTTTTTTTCCTAAATTAATATATTAACACATGGAATTATATATATTGTATAGTACAACCCTAATTTCTAACATTATTAGATAATCTCCATCAATTTCAAGAATTCTCTTCGTATTTCGACTGCAAGTAAGTTATTTTATTTCTCTCTCTAATTCTTCGCAGTTGTAATTTGAAGTTCCGTATAATTTTTTTTAAATATATTAGTTATCTTATTCGTTTATGTGATATAGTAGAAATTCGACGTACATACTGTAGGGGCTTTTCCTTCCGGCAGCAAGTGGGCTGGACTGAAGAAGTTGTCCCCTCTGTTTTGAGTTCGAATTAAGCCCCAAAATACTTCGAAAGGGCAAGCAAGGCCTTAGGAAGTATTTTGGTTATCTTCTCCAACAAAAGCAACAGAAAGTTACAGATAATTTGTTCACATTTACAGATGAACTTTTGGGCTTGGCATGGTGAGCATGTGGCATGGGAGCAAAGTCATCATGGGTTTAGCACTTTTGGAAAGAGAGGGTTTATGGATCCCTATGGAGGTTTGAGATTCTAAGGAGGAGGGGGAGAGGTTCTAAGGAGGAGGTTTTAGGTATTTTTCGTGGTTTCCGGCAGCTTGGCAGTGTCTCCGTTGGAACTGTAGCGATTTTGCCAAGTATAGGAGATGGAGGAAATGGGCTAGCAAAGCACGAAAATTTGCTGGGTTTGCAAGAGAGAGAAGCTTGCTCTCTGAAGATTGTGGGTTGCTGTTGTTGTTGGGGTAGAAGAGGCCTTATTTATAGTTGCTGGGGTTTGCTCTTCTTCAAGAAACCCTAATGGTTTCTTCCTAACTTAGCTAGGCTTTCTTCTTCTTTTCTTTTCTTCCTTCTTGACTTACCTCATGGTGGCAAGGTCAGCTCTGTCCAATCCCCCAAAATCAGAGATTTTGGGTGCTCCAAGCCTCTTCCAGCGGCTGCCTCAGAAGGGAGCTTCCCCTTTTCACTCATCTTCTTCCTCCTCTTTCTTCTCTTTCCATGGCCAAGTCTGATGAAGGAAAGAAAGAGGCTGTAACCCGTTGGTTTAATGGGTGGCATCCTTCTTGCGTGCTAAAATTCCTGGTTTCTTGGATTCCTATACTTGGAACTGGTTCCCAGCAGCTACCCTTATGCAGATTCCCAACATTGGTTTTGTGGTTTTGTCTCCAAACTGAGTGCCAAGGTCTGAGCTAGTTTTCATCCTAATTGTGTTGGCTTTTTAACCACAAGATCTATCCAATGGATGGGGTGGCTTTGTCAAATGTTGGGCTTTTTGGTTAGTTTACTCTAATTGGACCAATGGGCTTATTTTGGCTAGTTTATTCTAATTGGGCTAATGGGCTATTTTGGTTGAGGCAATGGTTCATCTCCTTCCTTGTGCTTACACATGTTTGGGCTTAAGAAAATGGGCCTGAGTCCCGAGGCCCCCAAGCGACCCGAGACTTCCATTTCTTAACCCATCGATGGGCCCCATGATAACTCGTTACCATCCATACCACAACCCACTCAAGCAAGCCCCGGGCATTCGAGTGGCTTGGGCCCACTTAACCTTGTAGTGCGATTGAGTGTGAAATAATAATTTCCCGCTTGGCATGGCATGTCGCTTGACATGGCATGTCATTTGGCATGCTTTTAATTATGACGCTTGATAGGATAATTAGCATGGATTTGCATAGCTAAATGCATCTTGATAATTTTAATATCAATTTCTAGCATGACAGATTTTTATTTGGCATGGCATGCAAGGTGTGGCTTGTGCATGGTAGACTTTTGTGTATCCCAAATCGGGTCTTTTTCCAATAATATATCGTCTTGGGCTAGGAATTTATTCGGGCCCAACCATGGATTTTTGGGCCTCAACACATACATCATACTTGTACTTATATTTAAAAGATTGCTATGGTTCAATAAGAATTAGTTGTACAATTTAATTGTATTGTATTATTCATGAATTTTTTTTGCAAGAAACAAATTGTTTTGAATTCTTTTGACCATGTATCTTATCATGCATTGTATAAAGTGTAAAATATTGCACTAATTCATTATATATAAATGATTATGGTGTGTTTAATCTTTTTTCATTAATTACTACATATTTTATACACTCACAGTGTTTTGCCAACTCGCTATATAATCAACTTAAATCAGTTAAATCTATCATGCAATGCATTTTCTTCCAATTTTTTATGATAAACTAATAGATAATTGACTAAATAAACATCTTGCAAAGTTTCAATAAAAATTTCCAAGTTTTTCTTACAATTTCCGTGGTTTTTATTCAATTTTTATCGATATCGATAATATCCCGATATTTCCATCGAAATTTCCGTGTTTTTGGCCTACCGATATTTCCGATATCACCGATATTTTAGACCTTGAGGTGGGGTTGGTGTTTCTTGTAATGGGTGCCTTTGAGAGTGTGTACTAAATTAAGCAACCGAGAAAGAGAGAGAGACAGACATAAGAAGGAGAAGAGGAAGAGAGAGGTCAAGTGGTGTTCTTTGGTGGTTTCTGAGTGATGAGAAAGACAGAGAAAGTGGTTTTGTGAAGTGGGTCTCTTTGAATTTCAAGGCTCAGTCTGTGTGTTCTGAGTGCTATGGATACCAAAGGAAGACTTATTGCAGGTTCTCACAACAGGAATGAGTTTGTTCTCATGAATGCTGATGAGGTTTCAGGAGTAAGTCTTTTACTTTGTCTCTTCTCCCTTCCCTTGTGCTTTTTGCATTTCCTCTCAGTCAAATAATATGATAGAATATTTTCTGATATATTTCATTCTCCGAAAGGAGGTATTTATAATACAGGTTACAAACCCTAGTAGGGTTTAATTAGGAAATAAGTGGAATCCTAATTATATAATATCTATACAAAAGGAAAAATAAGTAAAACCCAAATAGAATAGGATATACTCTACTCGCCAACACTCCCCCTCAAGTTGGAGCAAAGACGTCACGCATGCCCAACTTGTCAAGCGAGTTGAGAAAGATACTTGTAGAAACAGCTTTCGTAAGAACATCAGCTAACTGATACTCTGAACGGATGAAGGGGAAGGACACAATCTCCGCATCCAACTTTTCTTTAATGAAATTTCGATCAACCTCAACATGCTTTGTACGGTCATGTTGTACAGGATTATGAGCAATTGCAATCGCAGTCGTATTGTCACAATATAAATCCATGGGTTTATTAGGCCCAAAACCAAGGTCTTTCAACAATCTTCTCAACCATAGTAACTCAGATACACCATGGGCCATTCCCCGATACTCAGCCTCAGCACTAGATCTAGACACCACCTTTTGTTCTTGCTCCTCCACGTAACAAGATTGCAACCCACAAACATAAAATACCCAGATGTCGAACGCCTATCTGTGGCTGAACCTGCCCAATCAGCATCTGTATACCCTTCTACATTGTATGGCCATACTTGGAGAAAATTAACCCCTTGCCAGGAGTTACTTTCAGATACCTTAAAATACGAGTCACAGCCCCCATATGATCTACACTAGGAGAGTGCATAAACTGACTCACTATATTTACAGCATACGCAATATCTGGACGAGTATGAGCTCAATAAATCAACTTCCCCACAAGTCGTTGATAACGTTCTTTATCAGTCGGAACTTGATCGGGATATATCCCCAACTTATGATTCTGCTCACTAGGGGTATCAATCGGTTTACAATCCAACATTCCAGTTTCTGCAAGTAAATCCAAAACATACTTTTTTTGGGATAGAAAAATACCATGTTTAGATCTGGCAACTTCAATCCCAAGAAAATACTTTAAATCACCCAATGATTTCATCTCGAACTCAGAAGCCAGGTACTTCTGAAGACTCTGTATCTCTACATGATCATCTCCAGTCATAATCATATTATCAACATAAATAATTAAAGCCGTCAATTTACCTTTATGACGCTTCAGAAACAAAGTATGATCAGAGTTACTTTGCACATACCCAAACTTCTTCATAGATGCAGCAAATCTTCCAAACCACGCTCTTGGAGACTGCTTTAATCCATACAAGGATTTCCGTAGCTTGCACACCACACCCTCCTTAGAAGTCACAGGGATACCCGGCGGAGGATCCATATATATTTCTTCTTTGAGGTTGTAGGGGTCTTTTTCTTCTGGCAGCAAGTGGGCTGGGCTAATGAAGTCGTCCCCTTTGTTTGAGTTCGAAATTAAGCCCCAAAATGCTTCGAAAGGGCAGCAAAGCCTTAGGAAGTATTTTGGTTATCTTCTCCAACTATAGCAATTTCACAGATAAACTTTTAGGCTTAGCATGAAGGGCATGTGGCATGAGAGCAGAGTTATCATGAGTTTAGCACTTTGGAAAAAGAAGTTTGTGAGCTCCTATGGAGGTTAGAGGCTCTAGTGGAAGAGGAGGGAAGCTCTAAGGAGGTTTGATGGAGAATTTCGGGTGATTTTCGTAGCTTCCTGCAGCTTGGCGGAGACTCTGTTAGAACTGTAGCAATTTTGCCAAAGCAGGGGAGATGGGGGAAATGGGCTAGCAAAGCACGAAAATTTGCTGGGGTTTTGTAAGAGAGAAAGCTTGCTCTCTGAAGATGGTGGGTTGGTACTGTGTTGGGTAGGAGAAGCCTTATTTATAGTTGCTGAGGTTTGTTCTTCTCCAAGAAACCCTAATGGTTTTTTCCCCAACTTGGCTAGGTTTTCCTCTTCCTTTCTTCTCATCCTTCTTGACTTACCTCGTGGTGGCAAAATCATCTCTGCCTAATCCCACAAAATCAGAGGTTTTGGGTGCTCCAAGTCTCTTCCAGCGGCTGCCTCAGAGAGGAGCTCCCTCTTTTTCCCCATCCTTTTCCTCATCTTTCTTCCCCTTTCCATGGGCAAACCTGAGGAAGGAAATAAAGTGAATGTGTCCACTGGTTTAAGAGATGGCATCCTCCCTTTCATGCCAACATCCCTTGGTTTCTTGAATTCTTGCATTTGGAACTTATTCCCAGCAGCCACTCACGTGTAGCTTCCCAACGTTCCTTGGTGGTTTTGTTTCCAAACTGAGTGCCATGGCTTGGGCTGGTTTTATCCTAATCATGTTGGCTTTTAGAATAACCACAAGATCTATCCAATGGATGGGATAGCTTGTCAAGTGTTGGGCTTATTTTGGCTAGTTTTGTTCTAATTGGGTCAATGGGCCTATTTTGGCTAGCTTTACTCTAATTGGGTCAATAGGCTCATTTTGTCTAGTTTATTGGATTAATTGGCTATTTTGGTTGAGGCAATGGTTCATTTCCCTTCTTGTGCTTGCCCATGCTTGGGTCTAAGAAATGGGCCTGAGTCTCGAGGCCCCCAAGCAACCCGAGACTTCCATTCTCGACCCATTGATGGGCCCCATGATAACTCGTTACCATCCATGCCACAACCCACTCAAGCAAGCCCCGAGCATCCGAGTGGCTTGGGCCCACTTAAGCCTGTTGTGGGATAATTTCTTGGCATTGCATGTTGCTTGGCGTGCCTTTAAGTATTATGGGTTCGCGGGACTAAACGCATTTTTATAATTTTACTCTTAGTTTTTAGCACGGTAGATCCTTTTGGCGTGACATAGCTTGCGCATGGCAGACTTCTGTACATTTTAAATCGAGACTTTTCCCTAATAATATATCAACTTGGGCCAAGAATTTATTCAAGCCCAACCCAGGATTTTTTGGGCCTCAACAGAGGTCACCATGGAGGAATGCATTTTTTGACATCAAATTGTAGCAGCGGCCAGTCACGGTTAGCAGCTAAGGATAAGAGTACGCGTATAGTATTGAGCTTAGCTACTGGAGCAAAAGTCTCTGTGTAATCCACTCCATATGTCTGAGTATACCCTTTTGCTACCAATCTTGCTTGTAACGGTCAATAGAACCATCAGCCTTGTGCTTCAAAGTAAACACTCATATGCACCCAACTATCTTTTTTCCTTTCGGTAAAGGAACTAACTCCCAAGTAGCATTCTTATTCAAGGCTTCCATCTCAACATGCATTGCATCTACCCAGTTTTGATCAGATAGAGCATCCTGCAACTTAGTTGGCACACATACACTAGATAATTGACACAAATATGATGCATATGACTTAGATAAACGATGAGTTGACATATAATGGTTAATGGGATATTTGGACTTGGCATGTATATCAGGAGAATATTGTACTTTAGGTTTTCCACGGGTAGTGCGTGGAGGCAAAGAATAATTAGACACATCATTAGAAAGTACCTCATTAGCACGAGTTGATTGGGGCAGTGGCAGGGCAGAGGGGGTCTTGTATCAATTTCATCTGTATGAGAGTTGCTAGTATCACTGCTACGTCCCTCTAATGAAGACTCAAAAAATTCCAGATTTTCACCCGGCGACCGGTCGTCGCACTCAGGGCGACCGGTCGCTTCACTTGCATCGTCACTATCATCTCTCGTCGAGGAAGGCGACCGGTCGCTTACTTCCTCGCGACCGGTCGCTTCCTGTGTCTCGGAAATTCCTTCCAGGCAGGTTCGTTGGCGACCGGTCGCTTCTTCCATGCGACCGGTCGCTTCCTGTGTCTCGGAAATTCCTTCCAGGCAGATTCGTTGGTGACCGGTCGCTTCCTCCATGCGACCGGTCGCTTCCTATGTCTCAAAAATTTCTTCTTCAAATCCAACTTTTTCTACATTGTCTGCTCCAAAACTCTTCAATTCACTCCCCTCTCCCCCTGAATTGAGAGGAGGGAGAAACATAATATGAAACTTCTTCATGAAATGTGACATCCAAAGTAACATGCACTTTCTGGGTAGGTGGATAATAGCATTTATAACCCTTCTGAGTAGAAGAATAACCAATAAAGACACATCGCAGAGCACAAGGATCAAGTTTACTCCGTTGATGAGAGTAGACATGAACATAAGCAACACATCCAAAAACTTTAGGTGGCAATTTAGAGACGGAGACAGGGGAAACATGGTCACCAAACACATCATGCGGAGTCTTGAAATCAAGAACCCGGCTAGGCGTGCGATTAATCAAATAGGCAGCAGACAGAACAGCATGCCCCCAAAGGTGATGGGGAACAGACATATCCAACATGAGGGAGCGGGCAACTTCAAGCAAGTGGCGGTTCTTTCTTTCAGACACACCATTTTGTTGAGGAGTAAAAGGGGTTGTCGTTTGGTGAATAATACCTTGAGCACGGAAGAAAGACGCCAAAGTATTATTCACATATTCACCTCCGTTATCTGTCCGGAATACTTTGACCCGAGCATGAAACTGAGTAGACACCGTAGTACAAAACTCTAGAAGGATGGAAGCAACATCATGTTTATTTTTCAGCAAGAAAACCCAAGTAAGTCGGGTACAATCATCAACAAATGTGATGAACCAACGAAATCCGTTCGAAGTAACATAAGCCGGACCCCACACATCAGAATGCACTAAATCAAAAGGCTTTGCAGCTTTACTGTCACTCAAAGGAAACACAGTACGATGGCTCTTGGCCAAAATACATGTCTCACACTTAAAACTGGACTCATCACAGGAGCGAAATAAAGATGGAAACAGACGCTTAAGGTAGCCAAATGACGGGTGTCCCAAGCGACGATGCCATAACCAAATTTGCTGTTTGTCTTTGACACTGCAACGTTGAACAGTATTAACGACACGATCACGAACTGGCGCAGAAGGTAATGTCAAATAATATAACCCCCTATCCATTTACCATGCCCAATCACCTCGTGAGTCTTGAGATCCTGAAAAGAGCAATGGGTAGGATAGAAAGTAGCAGAAGCATTAAGTGTATCAAATAATCGACCAACAGATAACAAATTACAATGAATATTGGGAACTAATAACGCACGAGACAAGACAGAATTGGAGTGAGAGAGATTGTGCCTCGCCAGTAATTGGAGAGGGCAAGCCATTAGCACTAGTTATGTATGGGTCACGGGTGTTACTAGACGACTCATCAAAAAATTTAGCATCATAAGTCATATGATCAGAAGCACCAGTGTCAATTATCCAAGTATTGGAGCCAGTACTTGGAATAGAGTCAAAAACACGCAAATTTGCAGAAGCTGCAGCAGCACCACCACCAATGGAGTTATCACTCATGATTGTAGCAGAAACTCAACAAAGCACGCAGAGGATACAACAGAACACAGCACAGACACAAATACGGCAGATGCATGAAGATAGTAGAGGCACGAACCCGACAGAGTATACAGCGGAACACAGCAAAGGCACAAGCATGTACACGGTAGAGGCACGAACACGACAGGGTACACAGCGGAACACAGCAAAGGCACAGGCATAAGAACCCTAAAAGAAATTAGGGCACACAGTAGAACACGAGTGGGCATACAACACACAGGTCACTAGAAAGTCGGCTCTGATATCAAGTCCAATAATATGGTGGAATATTTTCTGATATATTTCATTCTCCGAAAGGAGGTATTTATAATACAGGTTACAAACCCTAGTAGGGTTTAATTAGGAAATAAGTGGAATCCTAATTATATAATATCTATACAAAAGGAAAAATAAGTAAAACCCAAATAGAATAGGATATACTCTACTCGCCAACACTCTCAACTCCATTTCTGATACTGGACATGTTGAGAGCCTTCAAAATCTGTTGCTTTTGTGCACTATTTGTCCCAGAAATCATTTCTCGACCCTATGTCTACATTTGGAAGATACCCATTTGCTCATATTGACTCTCTCTCTCTCTCTCTCTCTCTCTTAAATTTGTTAGTCTGTGCATTGGTTGTGGCACTGTCTGGTTTCTCTAAAAACGGCTTCCGTAAAATTACTTTTCTTTTTGGTGTCTGTTCTTTCTTGGTTTTCAGAGCTGGTCAATGAACCGATGCATAGGGTCTTCAACTTTGCTTCTGCAAAATTTATTTCATAGTTTTCTAGTAAATTAATTAGTTTCCTTTCCAAGCAATTCAGTTGGGTGTTATAGGATTTCTTTCTCTTCTTCTGATGCTTTTGGTATTATCTTAGTCTTCGATCTGACGGAGATTGATATTGCTACGGTACCACTGAATTGCAGGTAACATCTGTCAAAGAACTGAGTGGGCAGATTTGCCAGATCTGTGGGGATGAGATAGAGATAACAGTGGATGGGGAGCAACCCGTGTCACAGATCGAAAGCACCAAGTTTTCTTTGCAGACAGCCAATTTGTTAGAGGACTGGGTCTCTCTCTCAAGAAAAGAATCATTCATTACACATAAACAAACTTTTTTCTTTTTTCATTTTTTTCTTATTTAATTTCACCCTTTTTTATATTCACTCATTCTTTATCTCTCTCTCTCTCTCTCTCTCTCTCTCTCTCTCTGTGTAAAGCTGTGTTTTTTATTCATATCAAAGTGGTTACCCTCCAAATCAAAAGTCCCCATGCTGTAGTTGAAAATTTTCATAAAAAGTGCAGTTATTAAAAAGAGGGAGAAAATCTTTACAAGTTGAGAGAAATTAAGATTTGCTCCTAAAACAAACAAGGAATATAGAGCCAAATAAAAAAAACAGTGGGAGAACCAGCAAAAGCAGCAACTCACATTGAATTGAAATGCAGCAGCTGTGATGCCTCTTGCTTTGAAAGTGAGGAATCATAGGTCAGTCCCAAACACATCCATCTTTTTTCTTTTTCTGGGCCGAGCTTCGTCAACAACATCATCCTCATCATCATTTAATTCATCTTGGTCTGCCTCTTCGGAATGAGCATAGGTATTGCAGAAGAGAGATTTTGGTGAGAGCTACGACTTCCCCTAGGACCAGCGTCCTCGTCATCGTGGCTTTGTTGACCTTGTGCTTCAGCTGATTTGGTAGGACAAATAGTAGTGCTCTTGATGATGGATTTGTTCATCATGATCTGGTTGAGTTGTTCCACATCTTGCTTGTGCACCAAACGAAACCCAAACTTCATCTCACACGTGCCAGATTTTTCGTACATCCGCCGTATTCGTTCATAACGATCATAATCAGTTGTTAACAAAACCTTTATCTGACCGCATTTCGTCTCTAATTGTTCAAGAGGTACATAAATTACCCAAAGGTGAGGTGACACAACATCGCCTTTTTGAAAACAATTTGTAAATTCACGCTGCATTCCTTGTAAGGAACATGTAATTATAAAACGTTGAAATTCAGAAAGATGAGCCTGAACTTCAAACACAGCACATAAAGCAATTCCCATCCACGTGGTACATGAATCCAGAGGTAGCTCCACAGTTAGGGAATCGCCCAAACTTTGATTACTGAACCACTCTGGAATTTCCCTTCCAGGAGTTACAATGTCGAATCCGTAAAGAAGCCTGGGGATTAGCTGTACCATTGCATAGATATATATGAGGTTAGTAAGTTGTAATTATTATTATAGCAAACAAGGAAAGAGAGATAGAGAGAGAACCTGAAGCTGAAGCTGAAGGTATCGCTGTAGCATTTTCAGTATTATACTATCGCAGCCTTCATTGTCAACCAATACAAAGCAATTGGTACAATTAAAACTAATACGAAAATGTATTTCGTTGTTTATATCCACTAATGAGCAATTTGACGAAAGATGTGGTAACATTTTTAAGGAAGTGCAACCGGCTATGTTTATATTCACTAATGAGATAAGCTTAGAAAGATCTGGCAATTGTTCAAGCCTTTGGCACCTCTTCACTTTAAGCTTCTGAAGCTTCGAAAGACATCCAATGCTTGCAGGAAGGCTAACAAAATTGTTTCCACTAAGCTTTAATTCTTCTAAAGAGGACAAGCAGCCAATATCACTGGGAAGGTCCCCTTCACAAAGTCCCCAATTACTCAGATTCAAATACTTCAAAGACAATAAACCATCTAACGAACTTAACACAAAACCATTTCTGTTTTGATATAAACAGGAAAGCCCCACCAAAACCTTGATTTATTAGGCTGTGATCCACCTCTACCCAAATCTAGCCTGTATAGTTTTTTCAAACCAACAACAGAGCGTGGCAGCTGTCTTATAGAAGTTCCATACAATTCAAGCTCTGTAAGGGACTCCATCTCCCCCATGTTCTCTGGGAGTTTGTCAATTTTTGAGCATCCATTTGCAATGAGGGCACTAAGTGACTTCAATTACAAATTTCACTCGGAAGACCGCGAGATTCTTGCAATTGATTAGAATCAGATGAGTAAGGCCAACCAGATATCCTATTGATGAAGATAATTTCTCAATGGACGTCACAGCTAAGCTAAGCCTTGACAAATTTTTCATTTGCCCTGAAAATTCTGGAATCTTTTTCAATTTTGAGCACAAATCAAGATTCAAACATCCAAGACATTTGAGATCTGCAATTGACGACTGAATCTCAACCAAATTCGTACAACTTCCAAAATACAACACCTCAAGATTCGGAATGCCACTGAAATCCGGGGTTGTGGTCAACTTTTCAGAGCAATGAAGGTCCATATTTTTTAAGTTGGGCAAGTCCTGTACAATTCATAAACAACGGTTGAATAGATAATTAGCCCAGATTTATTTTAATTTTTAAAACAAAATATTTAAAATAATTATAAAAAAAACTAATTTCTAGAATGGCACATGGTCACTACTCTTACCTTTCTTCCATCCCAAAGCCGAACAAGTTTGCTATTAGGCATCTCAAGTGCAATAAGGAAATTCGGTTGAAAACCTGATGGGAGAAATTGGAAGGATACCGACTCCATTTGATACTTCTCAAGGAATTAGAAAGAATTCTGGGGCTTGAAGAAATCATCACATTATCAAATTCAAGAAATTTCAGGTTAAGCATCTTAGAGAAGGCTTCACAACTCCAATTTGCCTTTTCAAGTCTTGCCATGCATAAGCTGATGCCTTTAATTTTGTTCGTTGCCTGTAATTAAGATATTAAATGAAAACTTAACTACGCATTTAAGTCAAATTTCAGGTTAAAAATAAATCATAAATCTTCCAAAACTTAGTATCTTTTATATAACTTCTTACCGTATTGTTTATGAATACATGAAAGATATCATTAATTAAGTTTAATACTGTGTTAAAGACAAATCATAAATCTTCCAAAACTTAGTATATTTTATATAACTTCTTACCGTATTGTTTATGAATACACGAGAGATATCATCATGATTGCACAACCGACTTCGTCTACCAGGCTCTTCAGGACACTCTCGACGAACAATTTCCAATGCCATTTCTTGTATCAAATCATGCATCTGAACATTCTTATTTGATATAGTTAAGAGTGATTTCTGAACAAGATCATTTATCCCAACACAACCACATAGGCCACAACTGTCTAGTATTTCAATTACTTCCTCCTTGTCCTTCCCCTTATAGAAAATGCAACATCAAGAGTATATCCTTGTTCATCTCATCTAGTCCATCATAACTTATTTTGAGCAAATCAATAATTTCTGACTTAGGAATTTTCCGCAGCTTATCCAATTCACTTTTCCATTCATCTTGATCTCTCTTATACACTAAGCATCCCAAAAGTTTAAGAGCTAATGGAAGGCCTCTGGCATATATAATTTACAAAACCCTTGGACAATTCCAAGAAACCATCCTCAAGCTCTTTTTTTTAAAGGCATTTAGACTAAAGAGCTCAAGAGCATCATCATCACCTAATCCCTCTACCTTATATGATACCTGCATATCATGCTTAACTAGCAACCGTTCATCTCTAGTGTAATTATGATTATACTCCCCTTACCAAACCAATCCTTTTTTCCAGCAATTTTTTCTAGTTGGCTTGATTCATTCACATCATCAACAATAAGAAGAACCTTTTTATTACATAAGCAATTCTTAATGTAATAGGTCCCCCACTGTTCATCCCAAACTTGAGTAATTTGTTCCTTCAAGATCGGGAAAAGAAGCTGTCTTTGTAGATTAACAAGATTCCCATGTTTAGAAACCTCTCTGACATTAGCAAGGAAGCAGCTAACTTCAAAATTAATAGAAATGCTCTCATAAACTAGCTTAGCAATGGTCGTCTTGCCAATGCCGCCCATCCCCCATATCCCTATAAAGCGAACATCATCCGTAGGAGCTAAAAGCAAATCTATTTGATCAAGTGTAAACTTAATTCCCACTAACTCTGTGGAATCAACAATTTGAATGTGCGATGCATTTTACTCCACACCCATTCAACAATCTTTTCAATAAGCTTTCTTTCACACCTACAAGGAAGAAAAGTTAAAAATGTAAGCCATGGTTTTGTTAAGACATATAGAGAAGTTGTTCATTCATGCTTACTCATTCTTTGAATCTATCCCAGATAAATTGGCTACTTCTGTTAAAGCATCTCTCCAGCGCTTCACCTTATCGATATCCTCCTCATGCTCAGCGAAGGCGTCCGCAAAACTGCCGCTTTGTTTTCTCACATGGGAGGGATCCACATTATAAAACACTGGCAGAATTGTGCGCTTGGATTTCATGCATTGGAGAATCTTTGTAAGTTCATCCAAGCACCAGGTAGAAGAAGCATAGCTTGGAGAGAGAACAACGATTGCAAGCCTCGATTCTTGGATTGCGTTGAAGAGCCCTGAACGAATATGTGTCCCTCTTTCAAGCTTTAGGATCGTCCTTGAATGTTTTAATGCCCCTGAGCTGCAATTCGTGGTATAAATGGGATACAAAGCTATTTCGAGTGTCCTCACCCCTGAAACTCAAAAACACATCGTGGTTCGGTTGAGGAGCAGACTGATTAGGTGAAGGAAGAAAGGCAGATTCTCTTTGGGTGCTCAATGCCATTTGGCAATCTGCTGCTGCTGTAAACACTCAATGAAAATAAGCCTTTCGTTAATTAAATCTTTAAAAATCCACACACTCAACTAATAAATAGAAGATGATGATAAACGGCTTGCATAAAGAAAAGGATTAAAATTTAGAGAGGGTTTTTTGGGTAAATTAAAATTTAGTAAGCAAAGAAAATAAGGACGTTGAGGAAACGAGTTTCAGAGCAAAGAAAATGAAACAAAAAGTCAGACAAGTGGGGAAATCATATTATATACGTTGAGGAAAATATCGATAGTCGAACATGTTTTGTATTTCAACAGAGAGAAACAGAGGAATTCAACATTTAAACAATCTTTCAATAAGCTTTCTTTCACACCTACAGGGAAGAAAAGTTTAAAATGTATAGAAAATTTGGCATAAGTCCAATTATGAGGAGAGACTTTTGGTGCAATCCACGCAGAAATTGTTGTTGATCCAAAACCTTTGACTTTTGCGCCACATAAGATTACATGCCTATTTCAATTTATTGATATTTACTTTTTCTTTTTCTTTTTTTTTTTTGTTCCAGTTATGCACCTAAAACATAAATAAGGTAAATTATGAATTCCTGAAACTGGTAAGTTATTGATTTGTATGATATTAATTATCATATTTGATTTGAATTTAATTGTAAATCTATTTATTGAATTCTGAAATTTTTCCAAGGTATACCGACATCAAAATTTGTAATAAGAGTTTATAAAACTTCATATCTTAACAATAGGTAAGGTACCTATGCATACACCTCGTATGCAGTATACAGGTAATTAAACCCATAAATTACCTCTTGTCCAAGTAATTAAATCCATAAATTACCTCTAGTCTAGGTAGTTATGCCCTCTAGCCCAGCTAATTGAACTCATATAATATCTTGGTATGGATCTTTAAACTCAACCGAGATAAAAATCCATACAAACTTCTTTGGAAAAAAAAAACACTATTACATGGAAGACATATACGTATGTATATAAATATGAACCTCCAGAAAAAACTGCTTAAGAAAACTCAAGAAAAAAACACTTACCTGTAAGGTAGGTACATATATACCTGTATGTATTAACATTATTTACCTGTATGTCAGGTACATAAGTTAATGTGGGTGCTTGTCTGATCGATTGGTATAATATGTGAGTCTTTACTTTTTATTGATTAAATTGTATTTTATCTATATATTATGAATATTATCAAGGAACAAAAATTCAAAATTCAAAATTTGGAATTCAATTTCAAGGAAATAATGCATTAAATTTAGATTTTCAATGTGTTTTCCTTATTTACCTTAAAGGGTAAAATCGACACAACAAAAAGTAATAAATGTCAAACGACCTACATCTAAAACCAAAAACACGAGGACTAGACCCAATGACAGCTAATCGTTTTGGACCCAATGACAGCTAATTAATTGGACATCAAGGACCTTTTGACAGACATCAAATGATGCCATTCCGGTAACTTTTTCTTCTTCTCCATTGTTGCAATGCAAGGTCATAAACCCACATAGGCTTAAGATTAGGGGTAGTAATTTGTGACACAATTCAGATAAATGATTCAAAACTAGCCTAAAATTTATGGAGTTAAACTTGCACGATAAATAATTTGGGTCAATGTCAATCCACTACAAGCGTTGAATTTTGAATTAACTTGTCAATCCGTTTAATAAGTGGGTCGTGTCCATTTGTGACCTGTCACATTTAAAATATTTAATTTTGTTCTTTAAATTATATTTTAGACATTTAATTTGTATTTTTATATATAATATTTTCAAGATTAACATAATTTTTATAGTATATATAAGTAATATTATTGATAAAATAAATATTTAAAAGAGTAAATAAGTTTAAATATGTTAAATAGAGTAAACATATTAATAGACATGCTACATGGGTCCTGTAAACACGCCATTTTTGGCCTGACACGAACCAATACCACCCAAATTGAGAGACCAAAGTTTATCTACTAACAAGTTCAACAATGGAATTTTGAATTAAATGAGCAAACAAAAATTATATATAATACTAATACTCGTTGTTGATGAGAAAACTATCGATGTTATCATCAATACTTGATCATGATTGTAAATAAGTACAACTAAGATATATTAGAATTATAAAGTTTAGTAAGGGGATTGTAGTTCTGTTGGTTGAGAGCATTTACACATGTATCTAACGTCGTAGGTTTGATTCCTCCCTCCCCAAATATCGCTTTGTGTATATATAAAAAAAAATTATAAAGTATAATGTCATTCTTACACAAGTGTCAAACTATAATTGAAAATATTTTTGTGATATTTTGTAAACTAAATATATTAGTAAAATTGAAAAAACTGAGTTCGAATCCCCCTCTTCGTAGTTTGGATTGAATTAAAGTAGAATATCATTAAGAAAAAACTATAGTGTTGACATCTGGACGAAAACTAGATGTGTACATTATATAAAATAAGATACGTTCATGAATGTTAAATATATGCATGTAATGTTTTAATTCCAGACTGGCTGAGAAGAGAACACAAGATGAATATATATGTTGCAAATTCAAAAATTGACAATTAATCAAATTGATTATTATATAAATGTTAGGTTTAAATTCATAATCTGACAACACATGTATAACAAAACAACATTAACAATATAAGTTTGGAAAAAATATTACCATATATATATATATATATATATATGGTCGTGTCGTGTGGACTTAAATGAGGACAACAGCGGCGTGACTGAATGGTTTCGGCAAAACTATCCAAAAATGGATAAAGAATTTGAAGTTTACAATCTAGAAGTAGAGCCTGAAGAAGCTTCAAGCACAGCGGTGGCACCGCCACAAAATGATGTATTGGATTGGCTAAAGAAAATGTGAGGGAAGAGGACTATGTTGTGATGAAAGCAGAAGCAGAAATGGTTGTGGAAATGATAAAGAAGAAGACAATCTGCTTGGTAGATGAATTGTTTTTGGAGTGCAATAATGGATGGTGGCAGAAAAATGGAAAGATGTATGGGAGCAAAAGGGCTTATTGGAAATGCATTGCTTTGTATCGAAGGGTGAGGGACCTGTGAGTTCATCACGTGATAAATTGATATCAGTATAAAAAGTTTGCACCAGTGGTTTCTATGAGAAAGATAAATTGATATCAGTATAAAAAGTTTGCTGCTTTCTTCTGTCTTTGAATGTTATAAGAGAGAGTGACATTTGGGTGGTTTTTTGACTTGTTGAAGTGTTGAAAATTGAGGTATTCACACTGCCAGAGATCACATATTGTCAATGCATATTGCAATGCAGAAGAAAGGAACGTCCCACCAAGGTAATTAGGTGCAAGGGTTCCAAATTTGTGAGATTGTTGGCAATATGCAAAGGGATGCTAACAATGCCAAGAACTAAATGTATTAAGTGTTCAAGTGTCTCTCATTTGGTGCTTGAAAAAGGTGGAACATTTGGAATCTAAGACAAGAGTACGAGGTGAATTTACCCTCTGTTTAAATTTTAAAAAAAAACAATGATCTTAAGATTAAATTCATGACGGTGAACATCAAGTTGGTTGATGTTAAGCGAGCTAAACAACACTTTAAGTATGAATAAGCGAATCTGACAATTAAAAAGAAGACCTATAATAAGCGAATTTTGAATTAACATTCTTCTTCTTTGTTACATTGGAGGGAATTGAACTCCAACCTATCTCAATCTTAACTCTGGTTATCGTAAACTTCATACCACCAGTTAGGCTAACATCAAGAGATTAAATTAACAATCTTCTTCTTGTAAGTAATGTTTCTTGACTCATTTGCATTTTCTTTGGTTAGGAAAAAAAAAAGGAAGGAAAAGGAAGAAAGAAAAATATTAATTTTTTTTATAAAAATAAAGAAAAATGAAAAATGACATGTCCCGTGCAGGTGGGAAAATTGACGGGTTGATGGAGCCAAAACCCGCGACCGGGTGCCAGAAACCGAACGAAAAGCTCCCAAAAATCTACACGCTAATCCAATCAGGACCGTCCATCACGTGATATGGGAAGAGCTGGAGCTCTGCTCTCCGGCGAATAATCTCACGTGGACTCCACCCCCCACCATTTTTAAAATTAAACATTCGAAAAATTAAAAATTGGGTCCAAATCCAATCTAACCGAGAAGAAGATCGACCAGATTGGCGTAAACTGAAATCACCCACCAACTGTACTCTCTCTGATTCAACTTCTCAACGTCACTGAAACCAAAAACCAAAAACAACTCCTTCGATCTTGAATCACAGCAGATTCACAGCCCAAAGCCCGAAGGTAACCTCACCAATTTCATTTCTTTTTCTAGGGTTTCGCTTCCAATTATTTTGGCGGGCAGACACGACCTAAAACTTGATTGAGAAAAAAAGAATTCAAGGAAGGCGGGCAGACAGCAACGCAATAGATGGCCATCACTTGCTAACCTTTTCTAACAGCTGAGGCTCAATTTCTCGCGATATTTTACCAGTCTTTCGGTCACACGTTGCACGAGTCACACGTGACACTCGTCAGCGTACTGTGAACTGTGTTTGTTGTGTTGTCTTTTTGGTGAAGAGGACTCATCAACTTTTTGCCAGATCTGTGGGGATGAGATAGAGATAACAGAGGATGGGGAGCAACCCGTGTCACAGATCGAAAGCACCAAGTTTTCTTTGCAGACAGCCAATTTGTTAGAGGACTGGGTCTCTCTCTCAGGAAAAGAATCATTCATTACACACAAACAAAACTTTTTTCTTTTTTTTCTTGTTTTAATTTCACCCTTTTTTATATTCACTCATTCTTTATTTCTCTCTCTCTCTCTGTAGTTGAAAATTTTCATAAAAAGTGCAGTTATTAAAAAGAGGGAGAAAATCTTTACAAGTTGAGAGAAATTCAGATTTGCTCCTAAAACAAAAAAAGGAATATAGAGCCAAATAAAAAAAAAACATTGGGAGAACCAGCAAAAGAGCATAGGTATTGCAGAAGAGAGATTTTAGGTGAGAGCTACCACTTCCACTAGGACTAGACTCCTCGTCATCGTGGTGTTGTTGACCTTGTGCGTCAGCTGATTTGGTAGGACAAGTCAGCTGATCTGGATATAATACGCAGCAACATGAGTTAATCAATGCTCTGCAGTAGTTAACAAAGAAATGTTCCTTCTCAGATGCATATAATATCTAGCTCATGTTATTGACCAATATGACACAGAGAGACAGAGATGAGAGGAATTATCATCAAAGAAACAATAAGTGATGAATCTAATGATAAATGTATAGACAGATGGAGACAGATTGAGGAATTATCATCAAAGACACAGAGAGAGACAGATGGAGGTAACTTACTACTATCAATTGTGAGAAGAGCGTTTTTGGCCTTTCAAGTATTTATGTGCAGACATTTGAGGAGGAGGAGTTTTTAACAAAGCTAGCAAAAATTTAGCTCCTCTTTTAAGAATGACAGTTTTTATTAAACCTTGCAATAATAACTCAAAATATGAGGGTGCAAGGCCTAAGTTAAAAATCAAAGTGGTTACTCTCCAAATCAAAAGTCCCATGCACCCCATTTTTTGGTATTGTTGAAAGATTTCATAAAAATTGCAGTTGTTAAAAAGAGGGAGAAAATCTTTACAAGTTTTGTTAAAAAACCCTTTGGAAAGAGCATAGGTATTGCAGAAGAGAGATTTTTGGTGAGAGCTACCACTTCCACTGGGACCAGCGTCCTCGTCATCGTGGCGTTGTTGACCTTGTGCTTCAGCTGATTTGGTAGGATAAGTAGTAGTGCTCTTGATGATGGATTTGTTCATCATGATCTGGTTGAGTTGTTCCACATCTTGCTCGTGTACCAAACGAAACCCACACTTCTTCACACTCACCGCATATCTTGTGAGAAGAGCACAAGATTTTTCGTATCCGTCTTGAGAATAATAAGTTGTGAACAAAACCTTTAACAAGATTTTTCGTATTCCCAACTTCCGTCTTGAGAATAATATCTTCTCAAATTCTTTACGAGATACATAAATTACCCAAAGGTGATCTGACACAACATCGCCTATTTTAAAATATTCTGATTCTCCAAGTGGGGAACAGCTAATTTGAAAATAATGAAATTCAGAAAGATGAGCCTCAACTTCAAACACAGCACATAAAGCAATTCCGATCCACGTGGATGAATCCAGAGGTAGCTCCGCAGTTAGGGAATCTCCCAAACTTTGATTACTGAACCACTCTGGAATTTTCCTTCCAGGAGTTAAAATTCCGAAATCGTATCCGTCACAACGAGGAATAGGGATTGGCTGTATCATATACATAGATATATAAATGAGGTTAGTAAGTTGTAATTATTATTATAGCAAACAACAAAAGAGAGATAGACAAAGAGAGAGAACCTGAAGCTGAAGCTGAAGGTATCGCTGTAGCATTTTCAGTATTATACTATCGATGCCTTCATTGTCAACCAATACAGAGCAATTGGCACAATTAAACCGAAGAGAACGCGTTTTGTTATCCACTAATGAGCAATTTGACGAAAGATGTGGTAACATTTTTAAGGAAGTGCAACCGGCTATGTTTATATTCACTAATGAGATAAGCTTAGAAAGATCTGGCAATTGTTCAAGACTTTGGCACCTCTTCACATAAAGTACCTGAAGCTTAGAAAGACATCCAATGCTTGCAGGAAGGCTAACAAAATTGTTTCCACTAAGATCTAATTTTTCTAAAGAGGACAGCAGCCAATATCACTGGGAAGATCCCTTCACAAAGTCCATGATTACTCAGACAAAAATACTTCAAAGACAATAAACCATCTAACGAACTTAACACAAAACCATTCTGTTTGATATAAACCGGAAAGGCCCCACCAAAACCTTGATTTATTAGGCTGTGATCCACTTCTACCCAAATTTAGCGTGTATAGTTTTTTCAAACCAACAACAGAGCGTGGCAGCTGTCTATAGAAGTTCCGTCCAAGTTAAGCTCTGTAAGAGACTCCATCTCCCCATGTTCTCTCGGAGTTTGTCAATTTTTGAGCATCCTCCCACATACAGGTATTCAAGAGACTTCAAATTACAAATTTCACTCGGAAGACCAGCGAGATTTTTGCAATTACCTATCAACAGAGAAGTAAGGCCAACCAGACATCCTATTGATGAAGACAATTTCTCAATGGACGTCCCAGGTAAATGAAGCATTGACAAATTTTTCATTTGCCCTGAAAATTCTGGAATCTTTTTCAATTTTAAGCAAGCAGCAAGAGACAATGTTGTAAGACATTTGAGATCTGCAATTGACGAGTGAATCTCACCAAATTCGTACAACTTCCAAAATCCAACACCTCAAGATTCGGAATGCCAGAGGAAATCTGGGGTTGTGGTCAAGTTTTCAGATTGAGAAAGGTTCATTGTTTCAAGTTGGGAAAGTCCTGTACAATTCATAAACAACAGTAGGAATAGATAATTAGCTCAGATTTATTTTAATTTTTAAAACAAATATTTAAAATAATTATAAAAAACTAATTTCTAGAATAGCATATGGTCACTACTACTCTTACCATTCTTCCATCCCAAAGCCGAACAAGTTTGCTCTTACGCATCTCAAGTGCAATAAGGAAATTCGGTTGAAAACCTGATGGGAGAGATTTGGAAAGATACCGACTCCATTTGATACTTATTAAAGAATTAGGAAGAATTCTGGGGCTTGAATTAATGATCACATCATCAAATTCAAGATATTTCAGGTAAAGCATCTTAGAGAAGGCTTCACAATTCCAATTTGTCTTTTCAATTGTTGCCGTACGTAAGCTGATGCCTCTAATTTTGTCCGTTGCCTGTAATTAAGAATAGTAAAAGAAAAGTTAATTCCACATTTAAGTCTAATAATGTGTTAAAGAGAAATCATATATCTCCCAAAACTATCTTTATATAACTTCTTCTCATACTATTTATGAATACATCAAAGATATCATTAATTAAGTTTAATACTGTGTTAAAGAGAAATCATAAATCTTCCAAAATTTAGTATCTTGTATATAACTTCTTACCGTATTGTTATGAATACATGCGAGATATCATCACGATTGCACAATCGACTTCGTCTACCAGGCTCTTCAAGACACTCCCGACGAACAATTTCCAATGCCATTTCTTGTATCAAATCATGCATCTCAACATTGATTTCTTGTATCAAATCATGCATCTCAACATTGTTGTTGAAATATCAATAGTTAAGAGTGATTTCTGAACGAGATCATTTATCCCAACACAACCAAATAGGCCACAACTGTCTAGTATTTCAATTACTTGCCGCTTTGCCCTTCCCCTTAAGGAAAATGCAACATCAAGAAATATATCCTTGTTCATCTCATCTAGTCCATCATAACTTATTTGAGCAAATCAATAATTTCTGACTTAGGAATTTTCCGCAGCTTATCCAATTCACTTTCCCATTCATCTTGATCTCTCTTATACACTAAACATCCCAAAAGTTTAAGAGCTAGTGGAAGGCCTCTGGCATAATTTACAAAACCCTTGGACAATTCCAAGAAACCTTCCTCAGGCTCTTTTTTTTTAAAGGCATTCAGACTAAAGAGCTCAAGAGCATCATCATCACCTAATCCCTCTACCTTATATGATACCTGCATATCATGCTTAACTAGCAACCGTTCATCTCTAGTTGTAATTATGATTATACTCCCCTTACCAAACCAATCCTTTTTTTCCAGCAATTTTTTCTAGTTGGCTTGATTCACTCACATCATCAAGAATGAGAAGAACCTTTTTATTATACAAGCAATTCTTAATGACAGAGGTTCCCCACTGTTCATCCCAAACTTGAGTAATTTGATCCTTTAAGATTGGGGAAAGAAGTTGTCTTTGTAGATCAACAAGATTACCACGTTGAGAAACCTCTCTAACATTAGCAAGAAAGCTGCTAAGTTCAAAATGGGTAGAAATGCTATCATAAACTAGCTTAGCAATGGTTGTTTTGCCAATTCCTCCATCCCCATATCCCCATAAAGCGAACATCATCCGTGGGATGAGCTAAAAGCAAATCTACTTGCTCACGAATAAACTTCATTCCCACTAACTCTGTGGAATCTAACAATTTGAATGTGCGATGCATTTTACTCCACACCCATTGAACAATCTTTCAATAAGCTTTCTTTCACACCTACAAGGAAGAAAAGTAAAACGATGATTAAGTTAAAAATATAAGCCATGGGTTTTGTTAAGACATATAGAGAGTAAGTTGTCATTCATGCATACTCATTCTTTGAATCTATTCCAGATAAATTGGCTACTTCTGTTCAACAGCATCTCTCCCAGCGATTCACCTTATCGATATCTTCCCTAAACCTTTATCTCATGCTCAGCGAAGGGCGTCCGCAAAACTGCCGCTTTGTTTTTCTCACATGGGAGGGATCCACATTATAAAACAATGGCAGAATTGTGCCCTGGATTTCATGCATTGGAGAATCTCTGTAAGCTCATCCAAGCACCAGAAGAAGACGCATAATTTGGCGAGAGGACAACGATTGCAAGCCTTGATTCTTCGATTGCTTTGAAGAGCTCTGAAGAAATAGGTGTCCCTCTTTCAAGCTTAGGATCGTCCTTGAATGTTTTAATGCCCCTGAGCTGCAATTCGTGGTATAAATGGGATACAAAGCTCAGTCGAGTGTCCTCGCCCCTGAAACTCAAAAACACATCGTGGTTCCATTCAGATGAAGGACGAAAGGCAGAGGCTGTTTGGGTGCTCAATTCCATGGGCAATCTGCTGCTCCTGCAAACACTACTCAATTAAAGATTCAAAAATCCAAACACTCCATGAAATAAATACAAAGATGATGATAAATGGCTTGAAAAATGAAAAGATATCGTGAAGTAGAAACTGCATATGCTTTAGCTTAATTAATGTTACCTGAACAAAGCAGATATGGAAATGTAGACGAAGCAAGAAGCCAACCAAAACTCACAAAAATTACAACTTCTCAAGATCAGCCAAGAACCAACAAGAAGAAACAAAGCTAGCAGCCTCAGAAAAGAGAGAGACTTGGAAACCGTGTACAGGCGAGCCCTGTACACGGTTTTATCACCAATGGGAGTCATTTCTTTTTTCTTTTCTTTTTTCTTTTTTTTTCCTTTGTTTTTTATGAAATAGGGAGGAAGAACCCCATTAAATTTCATGGAAGTTGTCTTTAAGAAGAGTTCCCACAACTTTATCTCGAGAAGAAAATCCATTCTTTTTTTTCTTTTTCTTTTTCTTTTTTGGCTATATCACACCACTAATTGAATTTCAGAAATTTAATTAATACACAAAATTGTCTGAGTCAAAAAGAAATAATGTTACAGTTTCTCTGGTCTTCAATGGGAGTCCAAGCCTCAGAAAAAAGGAGATATAGTGGCCACCAGCTTTCTCTTGTCAGTTATCTCCAACGTCTGCAATGGGAGTCTAAAAGTGGGTCAATGAGTGATTTCATTTGCTTTTCAATGAAGAGGCCAATTATTTGAATGGTTGGTTTCTTGGTAAACTGTGGTGAGATTTAATTGAAGGAAATATCAAGGGAATTACTTGATATTTCATCACAATATATATGGAGTAAAAGAGAACAATGGATCAATAATAATCACGAAATTTGGTTAAGGCATCAACGATTTTCCTTTTCTCTACAATAACTACTTATGATCCATCTAGAACTCATCAATAAAGAGAATAAAAAAACACTTTTGTTTACTATGAGAAAAGAAACGAAAAAATTTAAAAGTTCTCAACCAATTTGTCAAATAGGCATCCATTGTTGCATCCATTGTTGCATCCCTTAAAAGTTCCACGACCATGTTTTGTGTCATAAATATATATATATATATATTTATTGAGGGATCCCTCAAATTAATTTATTTGAGGGACGCCCTTTAGGGTATCTACAATTTTTTTCTCAATGATCCAAACTATCTATTTTTAGGTCTTCATTCATAGATCATCCTTACAAAAAATTAGACAAATCGGAAAACCGTTTCGATATCCAATTGTGTCCTACAAATCAACGAACAACGGTGCATCAAGAAAAGTACTCAAATTTCAATAACACAATTGAGTGGTCAAATGATATCGGATTCAAGTGATTTTTTGTAGAGATGATCTTTGAATGATTATCTACAAAATAGACGGTTTGGATTAGTGAAATACAATCCGGAGTGGGGCCTACAAGGGGTGTCCCTCAAATAAGCTTATTTAAGGGATCCTCAATGGAAGCTCTATATATATATAAATATATATATATATATATATATATTATATATATATATAAGGATTCTATTTTAATTTGTATTGGCTTCATCTCTCTTTTTCATAACTAAATCCTTATTCTTTTTCACTACTACATCCATATGCATGTGTCGTTTCTCAAACACCAACACCACAAATTATAAGTGTTTGACATAATGGCTATTAAAAGCCAATTAAGACATATAACCATTCTCGAATTATAGACGCTAGAATTGAATATATAGCAAGACACAACAAAGCCTTACTAATTAATAATTTATTAAAGTAGCAGACATGCATACAATAATTTTTATAATCTTACCCAAAAAAGAAAAAATCTTCGAGGAACCGACTTCTACAGAACAACACTGTTTTATTAATTAATAGGTTTATCACATCAGGTGGTGATGGTGTTGACGAAGGGAATGAATATGATGGGCTTCATCACAATAACCCTTGAGTATATCAGTCTCCTCGGTTGTAATCCCTAGCGTACCAAGCAAGGCATGCCAACACAGATGCTCAATGGTTCGAATGGCTTCGCAACAGCCATTGCCCTAAGTAAGTCTCACCATTCATAAAAAAAAACATGACAACCTCACTAGAACATGCCTGGAGCTGAAATAAAGAGTCCAAGCAATTCGATGATTCTTCATCCAAATTCAACCTGGCTTCGAGGTTCACATTCGATCCAATCAGGTTATAGTTCAAAAAGCAGCACTAGTGGTGGCTATGAATAGTGGCATGGTCGTCGACAAAGCAAGAATAGTGAGAAGGAAGAGGTTGGAAGCTGCCATTTTCACTTTGGATGATTGAGAGATCGATGTGATGTGTGAGGAATGGAGAATCCAAGGGTTTATATATAGAGGCCAGACAGAGTAATAGGAATTTAGTGTTACAAAAACGTTACGTGCACGGAGAGATGGGATGGTGAAGAGGCTTGTGAATCATAATTATTAATATCACTTATGCATGTGTTATTACAAAATTAGTGGGCAATTAAGACTTAAACAACTAATGAATCAATTGATCTTCCAACCATGATCAGACAAATTAATGGACAAGTTTGTGATTGTTGGTTTGCCTTAGCTGGAGCCTGGAGTCGGTTTGTCTTGCTTCGGCTTCTCTCTTTGTACTTCCTTCTTATAGCTCCCTAATGATTTTCTCTCACGTGTAAGCAAACAACCGTACATATAAGAGTAAAACACATTTCAATGGGCAGCCATCATTCACGAGTGGCCTAAAATTCCACAGAATCATAAGATGTAATGTTCATATTGAATGAAAATTAAATCCCTTTTAAAGTTGTAAGTTCCTTTTGTCACATTGAAATTGCTATAATACCAACACCATAATGTTATAATATTAAATCAGAAGAAGTTTGGCAAAAACAGTGGCTGTAGTTTAGTGGTAAGAATTCACGTTGTGGGCCGTGGAGACCTGGCTCGAATCCCAGCAGCCACCATTTTTACTTTTTTCTTTCTGTATATTTTTTAGTTCGTTTTCCCTTGCTTATGAGTTTTGCACTAAAAAAAACTACCATTCTTTCTCCTTTTTTTTCGAGTAGCAAAAAGTTCAAGGGGAAGGGAGCTGCACATTCTAGGTCTAGGGCATACTAAGACCTCTTTGACTTTGAGGACTTACAGAGGGGTCCTTTACAGATTATCCACAAATGGATTGTCGGCAATGAGACCTCGAACCTAATGCGTCATAGTAAGAGAACGATCCTTATTAACTCAACAAACCCTCGTTGCCATTCTTTTTCTCTTTGAAGTCGTGGGGTTAGCTAAATTAGTTGAGCTTTTCTACTTTCCACCTATGTGAATAGATGTTCGAAACCCATACACTTAATAAATATATGGGTAAACATCCTCAGTGACCAAAAAAAAAAAAGTTAACACATCTATCTTCGTCCTTTTTCTTTTTATTTTTTATTTTGATGTATAGTAACATTAGTGGCTCTGGCTGGATGTATAGTATATTTTTGATGTATATTATCATGAACACACAAATACATGAGTTTGATTTTGATGGTCATGGAGCTCTTTATCTTCAAGACAACAAAAAGTCATGAAGTTTTTTGAGGAGCACAGAAGTCAAAATTAAATACTCCAACAATAAATATTAATGAACCGTTGAGATGTTCATATCAAAAAGAGAATTAATTAGTTTCAACAACAAATGTGGACAAATAATAACCAAAACCCTATATTATCGATACTATTTTTATTTGGTTTGTAACTTCAAAGGTGCGAAAATAAATGAAATAAGCTTGCATTGGATTTTAATGATAGTTTTTGTTGCTTAATTCTTATGTTAAACCGTCTGAAACCCTAAGTTTTGTCTTGCCTTTCCTTTTCTCTATCTTTGTCCAAAATTAAAAACTCCCCACCCCTTGCCATCGCAGTAACCCACCCATTCCATCTGCTCTGTCTTGCCTTCCTTTCTCTATCTCTATCCAAAATTAAAACTACCCACCCACTACACCTTCCTTTTCTCTGTCTCTGTCCAAAATTAAAACTCACCCACCTATTACACCTTTCCTTTTCTCTATCTCTATCCAAATTAAAACTCACCCCCCCATTACCATCGTTGTAACCCACCCATTACCTTTCCTTTTCTCTATCTCTGTCCAAAATTAAAACTCACCCACCATGGACCATCGTTGTAAACCCACCAACCCACCTCGCTCTCTCTTCTCTCTCACCCACCTCATCTCTCCTCTCTCTCTCTCCTCTCTCTCTCCTCTCTCTCTCTCTCTCCTCTCTCTCCTCTCTCTCATTCCTCTCTCTCCTCTCCCTCGCTCTCTCTCTCTCTCTCTCTCTCTCTCTCTTTGGGACTTTTCGTCAAAGCACATTCAGTGCACCTAGGGGTCAACAAGCTGCTGGTCAGAGGCTGCTCGCCTGAGACCTGCACAGCCAAACGCCGGCAACCCAAGGGGTCAATTGACCCTCTTGTCCCTTAGTGTTGTCCGCCCTGGGCTATCCCATCCCGGAGCAGGGCATACAAGGCCTTGACTTTGAGGACTTACAGAGGGGGTCTTATAGATTGTCCACAAAAGGGATTGTTGACAGTGAGACTCAAAGCTAGGCATTCATAGCAAAGAGAACGATCCTTACCAACTCAACCAACCCGCGTTGGCCATTCTTTTTTCTCTTTGAAGTCAGTGGGGTATCGCTAAATTGGTTGAGCTTTTCCACCTTCACCTATGTAGGTAGAGGTTTCGAAATCTCATGCACCCAATAAATATATGTAAAGCCTCCTCTCATAACCAAAAATAAAAAAAATAACACATACTATATTTGTCCTTTCTCTTTTTCTTTTTCACTTCGTGTAGACTACATTAGTGGCTCTGGCTTTTGCCAAAATAAGCAAGCGGTGCGCTAGATATTTGCTCAGTGAAAGGACTCAGATTGGCATTCATGAACGCACAAATACATTATTTTGATTTGATGGTCATGGAGCTCTTTATCTTCAAGACACAAAAAGTCATGAAGTTTTTGAGGAGCACAGAGTCAAAATTAAATACTCACAAGCATAAAATATTAATGAACCGTTGAGATGTTCATATCAAAAGATAAATTAATTAGTTTCAACAAATGTGGACAAATAATAACCAAACCCTATATTATCATACTATTTTATTTGTTTGTAGCGTCAAAGGTGCGAAAATAAATTAAATAAGCTTGCTATTGGATTTTAATCATAAGTTTTTGTTGCTTAATTTACTAATTAATTTGCTATTGGATTTTAATCATAAGTTTTTGTTGCTTAATTTAACTAATTAATTTACTATTGGTCATGGACATCATGAGGTTATGTTTTAATCAATTATTATACATTTTTTTGACGGCTAGCATAATTACACAACACTTCTACAATGGGCCAATACACTTACAATAAGGGCTACACCATTACAATGAGACAACTAGTAGCCACAAGTAACTAGGTATCAAAATGAGACAACTATATATATTGTTTTTTGTCATTTATGTGAGTCGAACCTGAGACCTCTTCCAAATAATGCGATAAATACCACTCGACTTATTAATTTTCTAAAAGTATTGTTAGAATTTGAACTCCAAGTTTGCGATTTCTTTGATTTCTTGCTGAAAATCAAAGTCATTGCTATCAACATGATTGTCAATAACCATTCATGAGTTTAAACAAAGTTTTTAGTTGTGATTTGAAGTTAATTAGAGAAAATTATCAAAATAAAATCACACCAATCAAAATTAAAATCGAGACAAAAACAATGACCAAAAAAAATCGATAATAATTATTGACAAGTTTTAAAACGAATAGCATATTTGGGAGGGTGAACTGCTGGGCTGCCTTGGTTTTTTTTTAAATAAATAAATTTTAAAAACAAACACACCACACAACACAACAACTGGGCTTTACAGATTGATGTGGATTGGGGATTTACATATGATTTTGTTTATGGGCTGGGTTGGGTTAATCATTAATACCCAAATCACTAACATGATTCCTATTATGTATGGTTCTAATGGTAAATAATTTTCATCATCAACCCATATGAATTTTGAAAAACTCAATCATTTCAAACTTCATGCTCAAGGAAATATCACATTTTAAGGCCAGAAAAAGCTGAAATATTATGACCTTCACCCACCCAACCCAAATGAGTACTTCAACAATCTTTTTCTACCCTCATTCATTCCTCATGGGGTCAAAACAAATGGGTCCTTTTATAGGTAAACACTTTTGTTTTGGGTAAACATTCTTCAATTAAGCGATATTTTACTTTAATCTATAATCTAAACTACATAGAAGGGGATTCGAACTCGAATGCAGAGTGGTGAAACACATTCTTTCAATTTTATTAAATAAAATGAATTGTAATAGTATGTCATCTAATGCAAACAATATGTACTTATTGGCAGACAATTTGCTCATATCATAATCAAAATAAATAACGTTTGTCTTCTGCCATCACAAAAACACACCCACAAAAAAAAAAAAACATTGTCTCAGAAAAATAAGAAAAAGTTCACACAAAACTTACGATTTTTGTTTCACAGAATTGAAAGTTGAAATACCCGCCTTTCACTTTCGCACGAAAATCTCGCGGGCTATTTTTTATTTTTTATATTTTTATTTATGCCCAAGCCCAATTCCACCGACAAAATAGCACTTCACATTGTGGGTGGGCACGGTCCAGTTCGGTCCGGTGTAGAGCTCAAACCAGAACCGAAATTGGTAATGTTCATCCGGTCCGGTCCGGTTCGGTTTTTTGTAAAAACAGTGGGAAAATCGGACCAAGCCGAACTGGTGTGGTCCAGTCCGGTTTTTCGATTGGGCCGGTTTTTTTTTTTTTTTTTTTTTGGGGTAAAAATTCTGTTTGTGTTGTGCTTCAATATCATATAAGATAAAGCCCTGTTTCAGATTCCTTTTAAAATTTGGCCTCACTTAAATAATTTCTACATGGCCAAGCAAATGCACTTCCAAATACAAAAGTGGCCATCCAATCCAAACATACAAAACATGGTTATCCAATCCAAACTACAATCTTAAAAATTATACAACCAATGTAAAATTCGATAATTAAATTACAAAACCAAATTAGAAGTTCAAAATATAAGCCAAAAATTAAAACATAACACCAATGAAGGCTTCACATATTAAATGATTCACGAGTACGTAGAAGGACTTGATTTTGGTAGGTGCCGGTAAAATTGTAAAGATCTACAAATAAAAACATAAACACATTAAAACATTAGGCAAACATGCAACTATATATATAATTATAGTATACAATCATTAAATCACATAAAACTAAAAACAATACCTGACTCAATGGATTCATAAAAACTCCATTTCTTGAATTGTTGGCTCATATTGTATAACGGAGATGTCATCGGACCTTAAACCCAATTTTGAGCACAAATTAAGGCCTCCACAATCCTAGGAGTTAAGAATCACGGAATGAATTAATCACACCCGACCACTCGTGCTAAAGCATGATTCCGAAGCCACTGTTGAACGGGAATAGCAAGCACATCCTTTGCAATAAGTGACAAACTTGGATATTTAACCCCATTAAATTTCCACCACTTTAAAATATCGAAGTTGGGAACCATTTTTCAATTGGATCGGTTAAGTACCTATCAACTTCATGCTCCAATATCACGGTGTTACTTGCTTGAGATTCTTTTATCCAACCTTCTTCCATTTCCCAAAGGTGCTTTCCTCCTCCTTTTTTGCTAGAACTTGTTATAGTAATACTACTAGTAGAACTAGTATCACCATTAGCACTAGTGCATTGAGTAGGAGATGTGGGATAGCATACTCCTCATAAAGCTTCATTAAAAGCTCCTTCACTTCATTTTTCTTCTTAGTAGCATCTTGTGGGTTTTCAAACCTCCTCTTTAATACAAACTCCAAATTCCCCAACTTGTCCCGAGGATCAAGAACAAGTGCTACCATCAAAAGTTGGTTCACTTTATCAAGATCACCCCAATACTTTTCAAATTTCACCTTCATGCTACATGCCATATCTTTCAAAACCGTGGAGGTGTGAGTTTCACTTGGTAATTGCTCTCCAAAGAACAAATCACCAATTTCACCCTCAATTGCAATCAAATTATGAAATGTGGTGTGAGAAGCCGGATGCAAAGAAACACTCATCTTCAATGTCATATCATAAAATACCTTTAAAAATTAACAAAGGTAAGTGCATTGCTTCACAAGAAGCCCCCCTCAAGCTCTTAACCCCAAGACTCAAGAGCAAAAGAATATTATATTATTATTTCTAGGGCTACAACTAATCTGACAGCTACTAAAGCCACAGACACAAAATCAATTCCACTGCCAGTCCTGGTGGGGTCCTCTTGACACGTGGCACCCTCTGCACTGTACGATCAACTCGTTCTTAAAAACCATCTGGACCGCATATAAAATTAAATAAAACAAAGTATATATGCTTTGCTTTTGGTCTATCTACCCTTATTTTTTTAAATTTACTTTTTCAGTTTTGGGTTTAATATCTTTTGCTTTCCAATCTCCACCAGACAAAACTAGGAACCAGGCAGGAACTCAGCCAGATGTATCAATCACACCCAGTCGGAAAGTTTCTCCTGTGGCCGCGGGCCCCAACAACTATGATTGTAACATGTTGGGTCCATCGCATACGTGTGGCTCTGTGGGCCCCATTTCGACGTGGCGCTCTTCTTCTAAGTGTCATCAAAGCAATGCGAATGGATTTAACCAACCTTGTTTATTGATTGCAGTAATCAATCATGAATTAGTTGAATGAACCTACCTCTCTCGGAAATTTTCTCTGCAGCCAAGAGGTGCCAGATAATAATCGTACAAAAGTAATTATAATGTAGTACGGGAAGAGGGATGTTTGAGTGTGGTTAAAAATCCACCATCCAAATAGTCAATATGAAGGAACGCATGCACAAGATGGCTATGGAGAAGAGCAAATACAATTGATGAATAGGGCGTAGGATTTCTCTGCAAAAGAAGAGGAAAAGATGCTAAACAAGGTGGAGAAGGTTGCAACTTGATCAATATAATACTATGTGATGGGGAGAAAGTGACGGGAAGGCTAAAGCTTTGCTTTAGTGTTTTGCATGATTAGAGTCACTTTATATATATATATATATGTCATGATTGGTATTATTAGACCCACCCACTCACGGCTTGAATTAGTTGGCCAACAGAGACTATCTTATGTATGTAGGAAAATCCTCCGTCGAGCCAAAGATCCGCGGTCGAGTGGAAAAATCCTCGAATTACATAAAAAATCCTCCGTCTGAGCCAAAAATCCTCGGATTACATAAAAATCCTTCGTCTGAGCCAAAAATCCTCGGATTACATAAAAATCCTCCGCTTGTGCCAAAAAATCCTCGGATTACATAGAAAATCCTCTGTTGAGCCAAAGATCCGGACAAACTTAAAGATCCGCGGTTGAGTGGAAAAATCCTCGTCGTAAGGAACGTTCCTCAATTTAAAAAATGTCAGAGTAGCCCGATCCAAGAAGTGTTCAGAAGTTCCAACAAAAGTTTTCCTACAAGTGGCGGAGTTTAAAGACAGGAAGACATTAATATTGGGAAGATTTCCAAGGCATCGGATAGATAGTTCATGCCTAGAGCTCCGGAGGGCATTAATATTGGGAAGATTTGTAGCCACATTACTATCCTGATCTCATTTTACTAACCAACCATAGGGGTTGATGATGGTTGGAAAATTCTCATTAAATGCCTAGAGCTCCGGAAGACATTAACATCGGGAGGATTTTCAATGAAAGTTAGTTTGAGGCCATTTAATGGCCAAACCCATGAGCTGAAGGAAGCTCTATAAATTGGTCGTCAGAAGAAGAGAAGAGGACCGCCAACTGAACACACAAAATCTATCTCTTTATCCGTACTTTTCAATTCATAGTCTAGGATTTTATCTTTCAAGCTATTCAGATTATCCGAGTTCTTCGTTTTTCTAGTGTAAGCTTACTTTCTTGCAATTTAATTTCAATTGTCTTTACTTTCGAATTTAATTCAAGTCTTTATTATCGCTTTAATCTATTTAATCGCATTAGATTTTTGTCATTTCATTTCCTGCATTTACATTACTACATTTATCACAAAAATCCTAAAAATAGTCATACAAGCTCAATCATCCTTGACCTCAAGGAAGAAAAAGAACCTAGGCCAAGAGGAGGTTCCTTGCTTGGTCGATCAATCGTTTGATTAAAAAGTCAGAAGCGCAAACACACTCACACAATCTTTCCATCCAAGCCATCAAGTGGTTTGGTGGTGGCACGCCTACGCATCTCAAGAGAAGAAGGACCAAAAACTCCTTCCATTGGCTTACCGGCCGAAAAGAGGGAAACAAGGGGGTATGGTTACTTGGGATAACTTGGCATTGATATCTTCGAGAACATTTTTTTTTTTTTCAAGGGCTGACTTTAAGTATTTTAATATTTGATCAATTGTATTCCTATGAGAAATACTGGGTGAATGCAATAAATTGACTAACCACACTTACAGCATATGCAATATCTGGTCTTGGGTGTGTCAAATATATCAACATTCCAACAACGCCCTGGTATTGTTTCCTTATTAGTTGGCAACCGGTCCATATATTCACACAACTCATGATTCATCTCAATGGGTGTATCAACAAGCTTACATCCAAGCATTTTTTATTTCAGTGAGTAAATCCATCACATACTTCCTTTAAGACAGAAATATACCAATTTTTGACATTGCAACTTCAATTTCGAGGAATTATAACACAGTTATATTTCGGTACTATATAATAATTTCTCTACATACTGCTGTAAATCCTCATTTAGCCCAACCTATAATATGTTGGGCCCTCAAATTTTGTGTTTTCTTTTTTGCTGGAATTTTTGTGTTATTGTGTAAGTTGAGGTGAAACAGAATGTGGCTTCTTACTTCTTTTTTTCGGTCGAAATGTGGCTTCTTACTTTATAGTTGTTAATTGGTTGATGAATGATGAAACAGTAGAGTACCAGTTGGTCTTGGTGTTAGCGAGAGATATCCTATTCTATTAGGATATTATTTTATTTATTTCCTTTTATATAGATATTATGTAATTAGGATTCCACTTGTTTTCCCAGTTTGACTCTACTAGGGTTTGTAACCTTGTATTATAAATACCTCCTTTCGGAGAGTGAAATATATCTGAAAATATTCTACCATATTGTTTGACTTGGTATCAGAGCCGACTTTCTGGTGACCTGTGTGTGTTGTGCCCACCCGTGTTCTACTGTGGTGCCCTAATTTCTTTTAGGGTTCTTGTGTATGTGCCTTTGCCGTGTTCCGCTGTGTGCTCTGTCGTGTTCGTGCCTCTACTGTGTGCCTCTACTGTGTTTGTGCCTTGTGCTTTGTTGTGTTCGTTGCCTTTACTGTGTGCCTCTACTATGTTCGTTGCATCTGCCTCTGCTGTGTTTGTGCCTCTGTTGTCTTCGTACATCTGCCATATTGTGTCTGTTGCTGTGTTCTGTTGTATACTCTGCGTGATTTGTTGAGTTTCTGCTACAATCATGGGTGATAATTCCATTGTTAGTGCTGCTGCTGCCTCTGCAAATTTGCGTGTTTCTGACTCTATTCCAAGTATTGGCTCTAATACTTGGATAATTGACACTGGTGCTTCTGATCATATGACTAATGATGCTAAAATTTTTGATGAGTTGTCTAGTAACAACACCCGTGACCCATACATAACTAGTGCTAATGGTTTGCCCTCTCCAATTACTGGCGAGGGGCACCATTTCTCTCACCCCAACTCTGTCCTTGTCTCGTGCGTTATTAGTTCCCAATATCCATTGTAACTTGTTATCTGTTGGTCGCTTACTTGATACACTTAATGCTTCTGCTACTTTCTATCATACCCATTGCTCTTTTCAGGATCTCAAAGACTCACGAGGTGATTGGGCATGGTAACGGATAGGGGGGGTTGTATTATTTGACATTACCTTCTGCACCAGTTCGTGATCGTGTCGTTAATACTGTTCGACGTTGCAGTGTCAAAGACAAACAGCAAATTTGGTTATGGCATCGTCGCTTGGGACACCCGTCATTTAGCTACCTTAAGCGTCTGTTTTCATCTTTATTCCGCTCATGTGATGAGTCTAGCTTCAAATGTGAGACTTGTGTAATGGCCCAGAGTCACCGTACTGTTTTTCCCTTGAGTAATAATAAAGCTGTTTTGCCTTTTGAGTTAGTCCATTCTGATGTATGGGGTCCTGCTCGTGTGACTTCTCATGGTTTCCGTTGATTTGTTACGTTTATTGATGACTGCACTCGCTTAACATGGGTGTATTTGATGAAGAATAAACATGATGTTGCCTCTATTCTCCCTGATTTTGTGTCATGGTGTCTACTCAGTTTCATGCTCATGTTAAAGTTTTTCGGACCGATAATGGCGGTGAATATGTGAATCATACCTTGAATCAGTTCTTTCGTGATCACAGTATGATTCACCAAACTACCACTCCATTCACTCCTCAATAGAATGACGTGTCTGAAAGGAAGAATCGTCAGTTACTTGAAGTTGCCCGCTCTCTTATGTTGGATATGTCTGTTCCCCATCATCTTTGGGGAATGGTGTCTTGGCCGCGGCCCTACTTGATTAACCGTACTCCTAGTCGGTTCTTGATTTCAAGGACTCCGCTTGATGTGTGTGTGGCCCATACTCCTCCAGTTTCGATCTCTAAGTTATCTCCGAAGGTGTTTGGGGTGTGTGCTTATGTTCATGTCTACTCCCATCAACGGAGTAAACTTGATCCTTGTGCTCTCGTTGCATCTTCATTGGCTATTCTACTACTCAGAATGGTTATAAGTGCTATCCACCCGGCCTACTCAGAAGGTACATATTACTTGGATGTCACCTTTCATGAAGAAGTACCTTATTATGTTTTCCCTCCTCTTCAATTCAGGGGGAGAGGGGGAGTGAATTGAAGAGTTTTGGAGTAGAAAATGTGGAAGATATTGGACATGAAGAAGGAATTTCTGGCGAACAGGAAGCGACCGGTCGCATGGAGGAAACGACCGGTCGCGAACGAATCTGCCTGGATACGACCGGTCGCATAGAAGTGAGGCGACCGGTCGCTAACGAATCTGCCTGAAAGCGACTGGTCGCACATAAGAAAAGACCGGTCGCCTACCTCGATGAGCGAGGACAATGACGATACGAGTTGATGCGACCGGTCGCCAGGAATGTCACGACCGGTCCGCCCTGTGATATTTTGGAATTTTTCGAGCCTCTCTCAGAATGACATAACAGTAATACTAGCGACTCCGTACAGATGAAATTGATATAGGACCCCCCCTCTGCCCTGCCACTGCCCCCCATCAACTCGTGATAATGAGGTACTTTCTAGTGATGTGTCTACTTATTCATTGCCCCCACGCACTACCCGTGGGAAACCTAAAGTACAATATTCTCCTGATATACATGCCAAGTCTAAATATCTCATTAGCCATTATATGTCAACTCATCATTTATCTAAGTCATATGCATCATATTCATGTCAATTATCTAGTGTATGTGTGCCAACTAAGTTGCAGGATGCTCTATCTGATCAAAACTGGGTAGATGCAATGCATATTGAGATGGAAGCCTTGAACAAGAATGCTACTTGGGAGTTAGTTCCTTTACCAAAAGGAAAAAAGGGTAGTTGGGTGCAGATAGGTGTTTACTTTGAAGCATAGGCTGATGGTTCTATTGACTGTTACAAGGCAAGATTGGTAGCAAAATGGTATACTCAGACCTATGGAGTGGATTACATGGAGACTTTCGCTCCAGTAGCCAAGCTCAACACTGTACGCGTACTCTTGTCCTTAGCTGCTAATCATGATTGGTCGCTGTTACAATTTGATGTCAAGAATGCATTTCTCCATGGTGACCTCAAAGAAGAAATATACATGGATCCTCCGCCGGGTATCCTTGTGACCTCTAAGGAGGGTATGGTGTGCAAGCTACGAAAATCATTGTATGGATTAAAACAGTCTCCAAGAGCTTGGTTCGGGAGGTTTGCTGCAGCTATGAGGAAATCTGGGTATGTACAAAGTAACTCGGATCATACTTTGTTTCTGAAACGTCGTAGAGGTAAATTGACAGCTTTAATAATTTATGTTGATGATATGATTGTAACTGGAGATGATCAGGTAGAAATACAGAGTCTTCAGAAATATCTTGCGTCTGAATTTGAGATGAAATCATTAGGTGATTTGAAATACTTTCTTGGGATTGAAGTTTCCAGATCTAAGCATGGTATGTTTTCAGTCCCAAAGAAAGTATGTTTTGGACTTGCTTGTAGAAACTGGAATGTTGGATTGTAAACCCATTGATACTCAAAGTGAACAGAATCACAAGTTGGGGTTGTATCCTGATCAAGCTCCTACTGATAAGGATAGCTATCAAAGGCTTGTGAGAAAATTAATTTATTTGGCTCATACACGTCCTGATATTGCGTATGCAGTAAGTGTAGTGAGTCAGTTTATGCACTCACCTAGTGAAGATCATATGGGTGCCGTGACACGTATTTTGAGATACCTCAAAGGGACTCCTGGCAAGGGGTTAATGTTTTCCAAGTATGGTCATACAGATGTGGAAGGGTACACAGATGCTGATTGGGCTGGTTCAGCTACAGATAGGCGCTCGACATCTGGGTATTTTATGTTGTTGGTGGCAATCTTGTTACGTGGAGGAGCAAGAAATAAAAGGTGGTGTATCGGTCTAGCGCTGAGGCCGAGTATCGGGGAATGGCCCATGGTGTATCTGAATTACTATGGTTGAGGAGATTGTTGAGAGACCTTTGTTTTGGGCCTAAGAAACCCATGGATTTATATTGTGACAATACGGCTGCGATTGCAATTGCTCATAACCTGTACAACATGATCGTACAAAGCATGTGGAAGTTGATCGAAATTTTATTAGAGAAAAGTTGGATGCGGAGATTGTTTCCTTTCTGTTCATCCGTTCTGAGTACTAGTTAGCCGATGTTCTTACGAAAGCCTGTTTCTACAAATATCTTTCTCAACTCGCTTGACAAGTTGGGCATGCGTGACGTCTTTGCTCCAACTTGAGGGAAGAGTGTTAGTGAGAGATATCCTATTCTATTAGGATATTATTTTATTTATTTCCTTTTATATAGATATTATGTAATTAGGATTCCACTTGTTTTCCCAGTTTGTAACCTTGTATTATAAATACCTCCTTTCGGAGAGTGAAATATATCTGAAAATATTCTACCATATTGTTGACTTTTGGCACGTGTTTTGATCGACTAATTAGCCAAGGTTGTGTGTTCTAGATTATAATAGTCAAAATTGGGGTGCAATTTGCAAGGCTAATTAATCCAACTTAACCTAGGGTTAGTAGGATTAATTACTTTCAAATCATAAGTCAATTTATATTTAACACGTAACCATGTTTAATTGGGCTACCCTTGAGTTAGAAATCATTTGTTTGACTTGATATAAAACATTAGCTGGACCTGGGTGAGATCATGAAGCAGCATATCTAAAACGAAATGACTTAGAAATGCAGCATGGTAGTATAATGCCAATTGATGACTACCCAAAATAGAATGAACAATGCGTTTCGCTTGAAGTGGAAAACATCCAAGCCTCTGTTGTTTTTGCTCATGAACCTCTGGAAAAAAGAGTGTGAGACAAATTGGACGAGATTAGGCTTTGAGTTGAGTTGCTCTAAAGAAAGCTAAAGCCTAAAGTCCATTGCGGCACTGTCCCATCAACTATTACAATTTCTGGGGCAACAATTATTGAACCCTTTTGCCCTTTTGCCTTTCTCTCCTTTTCCTTTACCCTTTTCTTTTGTACTAAGCATTCACTATTACTTCTTTATTGCATTAGTTTAAACCGGCACATTATCCTTACTTAACTTACGTTTATCCTTTAATAATTTAACTATTGCACAATGTAGTGATGGGTAAATTAACAGCTAAACATTGGTAATTACAAGTACATATGAATTGTCGCATCATTTAGTTAAAAATTGGGTAATTTCATTTAGGTCAAAAGAATGTAATAAGTATTTAGTATGATTCTTCTATACTACTTTCAGCTATTACGAGGTTTAAATATCTTCAGAATTTATGCGCCCACACAAGTAATGCTCAGCTTGTTGCAGGCAATAAGTCATTCTTATCTTATTTACAAATCACATTCATTTACATATGTAAAAATAACTCATAAAAGTACTGAAAGGAAAGTATATGCACACATATCAAACTCCGATTCATTTATGGTCACATTCTACCTACCAAAGTTGCCATTTTTCCTTCGTTAATGGACAAGTCGGGATTTCAACTTCATAGTACCTCTTCTAATATCGGGAATAGTCTTTATTTAGATTTAATTTTAGTTGGTTAAACCATATTCCAATGTATTTAGTACTAATTATGCTAAAAGAGTGCAAGAGACAAGGAAGTGACTATTTCCTATTTGGAAGTTTATGACGTGAGAGAGCTGAGACTTGATAATTTGGGATCTTCTATTATGACTATGACTCAATACCAACAGATATCTCTTGACATTTTGCTTAATACAATGTGAATATGTCTATTTGAACTTTACATATCCGCTAGCCCCTTGGCATATATGGATGTCAACTACTATTAACTACTACACTTTTTAATTCAATTGACATACCTTTATATATACTTGTATAGTCAAGAGACCTAAATTTTCCTTTTTCTTTTGATAGCGACCTAGCTGATACATAAAACATATTCTTTGATTTTTTTTCATGTAGTAATGTATAAAAGATGAAGTTACTAATAACAACATTTCTCGATACTATGCGCTAGACATGTTACAAACAGTCAACTAAATTGTATGCACAAATAATAAACTATCTAATAAATAGTCGAAATGTATAGTCTGAAAACGTAACATGTTACATGTTAGATTGTTATCAATAACATCTACTCGTTTAATCTAAAGTAACATACGGAAAACATAGCACTTTAACAACTCAATTAAGCTTCTACACTAACTTATTCATCCTAAAATTTTTACTTAATCTAGTGGTAGTGGTAACGATCAATCGGTACTTTACATAAAGTACAGAAACGGTAAAAAAATAATAATAATTGAAAAGCCATCATGATCATGTGGGGAGTTAAAAAATGGTACGGACATGGCGCTGCCTTCAAATATTTACAGAAATGAAAAATAGAATTAAGATTCCACCAACCCTATTACTATTATTATTGTTGTTATTATTATTTTGGGATGTCTGACATTAATTTCCGTTCTGCAAGTTAGAAGAGGCTGACATGCAGCTGATACGCAGCCATTACTTGTTCACTCGTTTTTCTTAGGTGAGGAATTTAATTGGGATTTTATGCTCGCATTTGTATGAACCTATTTATATCTCTTTTTGCCTTTTATTTTCGTTTTACATTTTTTTTTTGGGACAATTTGATCGAATGGCAACCAAGTCCAGATCCAAAGATTTATCACATTAATAGATGAAATTTGATGTGATTAATATGCAAGTACCACATGTAAGAGCATTTTTATCTCCTCAAAATTGTTGCATTCAATTCAAACCGTTATTATTTTGGTTATTTTTCTTAATAATATTACACTCATAAGACTCGATTGCTACATAAACAAAAATAACATGTCTAAAATTGACATGATGGGAACGAAAATGAAAAATAGCTCAAACTACGCGAATCAAAAATGTAACTTAGCCCATTGTTTATGTACTTTTTTTATTTATTATTTTTATAAAATTCTGAGATTGCATTCATAATTCAGCCAAAAAAGCCACTAGCCATAAATGGTCAATACAAACTAGCCACAAATGGTCATTACAATAACAGAGTGATCTAACATCAAAATTAAGACAATCTGGGCTCTTCCACTAACGATCGTGCATGATCGAAGAAACTCTTGCATGTGCATCAAAACTAAGAGAGCAAACTCATAAGAACGAAAAATAGATAAAGCTTGAAAAAAAACAGTCATAATACTACAAATAAAACTCGCACAAAGAAGAGGTTAAATCTACACAGAAAACCTAAAGAGTATTTACAACTTATTCCAAACATGAAGAAACCGCAAAAAGGATGGTGGTAGAGATCCGATACTAAAACACAGGTGAAGATCTAATGTCGAGACGCATCCGCCTGTGATGAGTGGAGGAAAATCATTACAAAACGAAAACAAATAGGGGAAACCTTTTGTCTCTGAAAACGAGGGAAAAGAGGAGAAGAGAGAGGGGTGGAAGAGAGGAGGAGAGAGGGAGGAAGTTCTCTCCCCTCAAAGTAAAAACAGTTTGTAGAATATTTTTTGGGAAAGAGGGGACTAGACTTTTCCTTTTCTTTTTTTTTTGTTGAGAAATTCTAGGATTGCATTCATATTCAGCCAAAAAAGTCATTAGCCACAAGGGGCCAAAACAAACTAGCCACAAAGGGCAATTACAATAACGGAGCGGTCTAACATTAAATTAAGATAATCTGATGCACCTCCCTAACGATCACGCAGGATTGAATAAACTCTGGCATATGCATCCCAACTAAGATTGCAAACTCAGAATAATCAAAAATAGATAAGCTTGAAAAAACCAAGCCATAACAATACAAATAAAACTCTCACAAAGGAGAGATGAAAAGCTCTCACAAAAGAAGAGGTGAAAACTACATAGAGAACCCAGAGTCTTTGTAACTTATTCCGAACATAAAGAAACTGCAAAAAGGATGGTGGTGGAGATCTGACGCCGAAACGCAGATGGAGATCTGACGCCGAAACACAGATGGAGATCCGATGTCGAAACTCAGGTGGAGATTCGACGCTGAGACGCAGTCCGCCCTGTGATGGTTGGAGGAAAATCATAACAAAATGAAGAGGGGAGAGGAGATGAAGAACAATGGCTTCCTCCCCCCTCAAAGTGAAACGGCTCTAGGAGGGTTTTTTGGGAGAGAGGGGGCTAGGGTTTTTTAGACTTTTCTGTTTATGTACCGTTTCTTAGATTGCATAGGATGTAATAAAAAAAAACTATGTTAGAATTAATTTATTACTGTAAAACTTGAGTCATAGATCAAATGTACAACAGTAAACTTGATCACTCTATTATTTATTTAATTTTATGGGCAGTTAGGACTTATCAGAATTTATGGGAAATTTAATAGTTAGATAAAAAATGAAAACTTATATCATAAGTTGATTGTCGTAAATATAAAAGTTAATTATTTGGCCAAAAAAAAAGTTAATTAATTGGACATCAAGGACCTTTTGACAGACTTCAAACGATGCCATTCCGGTAAATTTTTCTTCTTCTCCATTGTTGCAATGCAAGTTCATAAACCCACACAGGCTTAAGATTAGGGGTAGTAATTTGTGACACAATTCAGATAAATGATCCAAAACTCGCATAAAAATTAAGACAATATGGGGCTTCTCCACTATTGATCGTGCAGAATCGAAGAACTTATGCATCAAAACTAAGAGTGTAAACTCAGAAGAACCAAAAATAGATAAAGCTTGAAAAAAAACCAAGCCATAATACTACAAACCCTAATATGTTAAATAGATATAAACATGTTAATAGACATGCTACATGGGTCCTGTAAACACACCATTTTCGGCCTGACACGAACCAATACCACCCAAATTTGAAAGACCAAAGTTTATCTACTAACAAGGTCAACAATGGAATTTTGAATTAAATGCGCAAACAAAAAGTATATATAATACTAATACTCGTTGTTGATGAGAAAAACTATCGATGTTATCATCAATACTTGATCATGATTGTAAATAAGTACAACTAAGATATATTAAGAATTATAAAGTTTAGTAAGGGGATTGTAGTTCTGTTGGTTGAGAGCATTTACACATGTATCCAACGTCATAGGTTTGATTCCTCCCTCCCCAAATATCGCTTTGTGTATATAAAAAAAAAATTATAAAGTATAACGTCATTCTTACCACACGTTGTCAAACTATAATTGAAAATATTTTTGTGATATTTTGTAAACTAAATATATTATAAAATTGAAAACTGAGTTCGAATCCCCCTCTTCGTAGTTTGGATTGAATTAAAGTAGAATATCATTAAGAAAAAACTATAGTGTTGACATCTGGACGAAAACTAGATGTGTACTTATAAAAAAACATACGTTCATGAATGTTAAATATATGCATGTAATGTTTTAATTCCAGACTGGCTGAGAACACAAGATGAATATATATGTGCAAAATTCAAAATTGACAATTAATCAAATTGATTATATATAAATGTTAGGTTTAAATTCATAATCTGACAACACATGCATAACAAAACACATAACAATATAAGTTGTAAAGAAAACAACATTAACACGCGGTGGCACCGCCACAAAATTATGTATCGGATTGGCTAAAGAAAAATGTGAGGGAAGAGGACTATGTTGTGATGAAAGCAGAAGCAGAAATGGTTGTGGAAATGATAAAGAAGAAGAGAATCTGCTTGGTAGATGAATTGTTTTTGGAGTGCAATAATGGATGGTGGCAGAAAATGGAAAGACGTATGGGAGCAACAAGGGCTTATTGGAAATGCATTGCTTTGTATGGAAGGGTGAGGGACCTGGGAGTTCCTTTGCACCAGTGGTTTCTATGAGAAAGATAAATTGATATCAGTATAAAAAGTTTGCTGCTTTCTTCTGTCTTTGAATGTTATAGAGAGAGTGACATTTAGGTTGGTTTTTTGACTTGTGGTAGATTAAGTAGTTTGTTTATGTTTTTTGTTGGTCTTGTACGACGCCTATGACCATGGCTTTTGTTTCTTTAGGTGTTAGTTGAAATGGAGAAGACTTGATTCTCCTTTTGCCCAGTGGTGTAGTCTCTATTTATTTGAATAATAATATAATAATAATAATAATAATAATACGTATTTGAATATTTAAGTGTTGAACATTGAGGTATTCACCACTGCTAGAGATCACATATTGTCAATGCATATTGCAATGCAGAAGAAAGGAAACGTCCCACCAAGGTAATTAGGTGCAAGGGTTCCAAATTTGTGAGATTGTTGGCAATATGCAAAGGGATGCTACAATGCTAAGAACTAAATGTATTAAGTGCTCAAGTGTCTCTCATCTAAGACAGAGTACGAGGTGAATTTACCCTTTGTTTTAAATTTTAAAAAAACATGATCTTAAGATTAAATTCATGATGGTGAACATCAAGTTGGTTTGATGTTAAGCGAGCTAAACAACATTTTAAGTATGAATAAGCGAATCTGACAATTAAAAAGAAGACCTATAATAAGGCGAATTTTGAATTAACATTCTTATTCTTTGTTACATTTGAGGGAATTGAACTCCTAACCTATCTCAATCTTAACTCTAGTTATCGTAAACTTCATACCACCAGTTAGGCTAACATCAAGAGCTTAAATTAACAATCTTCTTCTTGTAAGTAATGTTTCTTGACTCATTTGCATTTTCTTTGGTTAGGAAAAAAATAAGGAAGGAAAAGGAAGAAAGAAAAATATTAATTTTTTTATAAAAATAAAGAAAAATGAAAAATGACAAGTCCCGTGCAGGTGGGAAAATTGGAGTCCAATTTCGAGAAAAACTTCCCTGGCACGGGTATGCCAGGGTCAGCCATCCACATCAGTATCCCAATTCAATGAAATCTCGCCACCTGTCAAGTATCTGACTTCCCATTTGATTCCTTTTTTTAGTGAAACCTCCCACATAATATTTTAAGAATACTTTTAGTATGTACAAAATCTCCAGAATACCCTCCCCACCCATTCCTACCTCTAACCAAAATCTTTTTCTTTTTTTTAATGTCGAATAACCAAATACCCTTCTTGTTCCCGTGCTTTCTCTTCTTTCCCAGCACTACTTGGAATCCATAGCAGCCATACTCCTCCACACACCAGGTACTCTCTCTCTCTCTCTCTGCGTTCTCCCGATCAAGCTCCAACACCTAACCTTCAAACCCATACCACAGCCACCCTCCACCGCAGCATAACCACCCAACGCCCCCTTCCCCCGTGACCACCGCCCTCCAACCCCGAACAAACCCAGAACCCTAACCTAGCAGGGCATTCGAAAAAACATAGAGAAGAAAATGGAACAAAAGCAATTGCTGCTTCAGTGATGGGTTATGACTTGAGTGAGTTTTCGACTACAAAAAAAGGACTTGAGTGAGTTGAGTTTTGAAGAAAATGGAATGGAAGCAAGTTCAGCGAGAAATATCCCCGCAAAAGAAGAGAAATCACTTTTCATTAAAAAAAAAAGAAAAGAAAAAGAAAGAAAGCACTAGATGGGTTTTTGGTTGGAAGAGAAGGTTGGAATCGGTGGGAGGGTATTCTGGAGATTTTGTACTGACTAAAAGTATTGTTAAAATATTAAATGATAAAGTTTATTATAAAAAAAAAATCAAATGGGAAGTCAGAGAACTTAACAGGTGGCGTGATTTCATTGAGTTGGGATACTAATGTGGATGGCTGACCCTGGCATACCCGTGCTAGGGAAGTTTTTCTCCCAATTTTCCTGTGCCCTCTTGTTTCCTATCTAATTTTTTGACACTTGTCACTCACTAACTTCTAACTTTCACACTGTTAACATTTAATAAAATTAGAAAAACAAAAATTCATTATTAAAGACAAAATAAAAAAACCCAACAGCGCCCCACCCAACCCACCAACCGTGACCAGCAACCCCATCCTGCCGCTCACCTTGCCGACGGCTATCCATTCTTCTTTCTCTCTCTCAGTCTCTCTGTCTTGTCAGTGTTCCGATCTTGAGATCTGGAACTCAAGATCTCTCTCATGTAAGGCAAGTTCTTTTCCAGTAATACAATAATTCTGGTAGTGGGGTCTGATATCCAAACCCTTCCAGACCCAATTGACAAAAACAAGGGCTGAAGAATAATCTCACATTGAAATCTGAGTATAACCTCGAACTGTCTTGAACACCCAGAAAAGGAAGAAGAATTTTTTTTTTAAATGTAATTTATTCTTAAAAAGTTACCTGTTGAATCTAGTAATTTCCACCGCTAGAGAGAGATTGGAATGGAATTGGATCTCTGTGGGTGTTGAGTATTTTGAGTTTGTGTGGTTGTGTGTGTTCCGATACTTGTTCACACCCTCCTCTATGCTATTTGCGACTGGGGTATTTTGTTTGTTTTGATGGGTGGGCTAGGCCGGCGGCAAGGAGGAGATGAGAAGAGAGGGGTTTGCCGCCGCTGCGGTTGGGTAAGCTGACCAGGTTGCGCGGGTGGGGATGTGGTGGCTTTTTTCTTTAATAATGAATTTTTGTTTTTCTAATTTTATTAAATGTTAACAGTGTTAAAGTTAGAAGTTAGTGAGTGACAAGTGTCAAAAAATTAGATAGGAAATAGGAGAGCACAGGAAAATTGGAAACAGGAAAATTGGACTCGGAAAATTGCCGGGTTGATGGAGCCAAACCCGCGACCGGGTGCCAGAAACCGAACGCCAAGCTCCCAAAAATCTACACGCTAATCCAATCAGGACCGTCCATCACGTGATATGGGAAGAGCTAGAGCTCTGCTCGCCGGCGAATAATCTCACGTGGGCTCCACCCCCCACCATTTTTAAAATTAAACATTCGAAAAATTAAAAATTGGGTCCAAATCCAATCCAACCGAGAAGAAGATCGACAGATTGGCGTAAACTGAAATCACCCACCAACTGTACTCTCTCTGATTCAACTTCTCAACGTCACTGAAACCAAAAACCAAAAACCACTCCTTCGATCTTGAATCACAGCAGATTCACAGCCCAAAGCCCGAAGGTAACCTCACCCAATTTCATTTCTTTTTCTAGGGTTTCGCTTCAATTATTTTGGCGGGCAGACACACTTGCTTGCTAACCTTGATTGAGAAAAAAAGATTCAGGAAGGCGGGCAGACAGCAACGCAATAGATGGCCATCACTTGCTAACCTTTTCTAAACAGCTGAGGCTCAATTTCTCGCGATATTTTACCAGTCTTTCGGTCACACGTTGCACGAGTCACACGTGACACTCGTCAGCGTACTGTGAACTGTGTTTTGTTGTGTTGTCTTTTTGGTGAAGAGGACTCAGGCAACTTTTTGCCAGATCTGTGGGGATGAGATAGAGATAACAGTGGATGGGGAGCAACCCGTGTCACAGATCGAAAGCACCAAGTTTTCTTTGCAGACAGCCAATTGTTTAGAGGACTGGGTCTCTCTCTCGGGAAAAGAATATTCATTACACACAAACAAAACATTTTTCTTTTTTTTCTTTTTTTAATTTCACCCTTTTTTATATTCACTCATTCTGTATTTCTCTCTCATCTCTCTCTCTCTCTCTCTCTCTCATGCTGTAGTTGAAAATTTCCATAAAAAGTGCAGTTGTGAAAAAGAGGGAGAAAATCTTTACAAGTTGAGAGAAATTCAGATTTGCTCCTAAAACAAAACAAGGAATATAGAGCCAAATAAAAAAAACAGTGGGAGAACCAGCAAAAGCAGCAACTCACATTGAATTGAAATGCAGCAGCTGTGATGCCTCTTGCTTTGAAAGTGAGGAATCATAGGTCAGTCCCAAACACATCCATCTTTTTTCTTTTTCTGGGCCGAGCTTCGTCAACATCATCATCATCATCATTTAATTCATCTTGGTCTGCCTTTTCAGAAAGAGCATAGGTACTGCAGAGGAGAGATTTTTGGTGAGAGCTACCACTTCCACTAGGATCAGAATCCTCGTCATCGTGGCCTTTTTGACCTTGTGCATCAGCTGATTTGGTAGGACAAGTAGTAGTGCTCTTGATGATGGATTTGTTCGTCATGATCTGGTTGAGTTGTTCCACATCTTGCTCGTGCACCAAACGAAACCCAAACTTCATCGCACACGTGCCAGATTCGTACGTCCACCGTATTGGGTCATAATAAGTTGTTAACAAAACCCCCTTTTTCTGATGGCTTATCGTCTCAAATTTTTCACGAGGTACATAAATTACCCAAAGGTGAGGTGACACAACTTCGCGTTTTGAAAAATATTTTCTAAATTCAATCTGCGTTCCTTGAAAGGAACATGTAATTTGAAAAGAACGAAATTCGGAAAGATGAGCCGGAACTTCAAACACAGCACATAAAGCAATTCCCATCCACGTGGTACATGAATCCAGAGGTAGCTCCACAGTTAGGGAATCTCCCAAACTTCGATTACTGAACCACTCTGGAATTTCCCTTCCAGGAGTTACAATTTCAAATCGGTTTCCGTAAAGAAGCCTAGCGATTAGCTGTACCATCTACATAGATATATATGAGGTTAGTAAGTTGTAATTATTATTATAGCAAACAACAAAAGAGAGAGAGACAGAGAGAGAACCTGAAGGTATCGCTGTAGCATTTTCAGTATTATACTATCGCTGCCTTCATTGTCAACCAATACAAAGCAATTGCCACAATTAAACTCACCAAAATATATTTTATTGTTTATATCCACTGATGAGCAATGTGACGAAGAAGTGGTAACATTTTTAAGGAAGTGCAAAAGCCTATGTCTATAAACACTAATGAGCTAAGCTTAGAAAGATCTGGCAATTGTTCAAGACTTTGGCACCCATTCACCCAAAAATAACTTGAGCTTAGAAAGACATCCAATGCTTGCAGAAGGCTAACAAAATTGTTTCCACTAAGCTTTAATTCTTCTAAAGAGGACAAGCAGCCAATATCACTAGGAAGATCCCCTTCACAAAGTCCACGATTTACTCAGATCCAAATACTCCAAAGACAATAAACCATCTAACGAACTTAACACAAAACCATTTCTGTTTTGATATAAACCGGAATGGCTACCCAAATCTAGACTGTATAGTTCTTTTCAAACCAACAACAGAGCGTGGCAGCTGTCTATAGAAGTTCCATACAATTCAAGCCTTGTAAGAGACTCCATCTCCCCCATGTTTCTTCTGGAGTTTGTCAATTTTTGAGCATCCATACGCATCAATTCTTCAAGAGACTTCAAATTACAAATTTCACTCGGAAGACCCAAGAGATTTTTTGCAATTCCATAGAGTCAGACAATTAAGGCCAACCAGACATCCTATTGATGAAGGTAATTTCTCAATGGACGTATGTTCTAAACTAAGATCTGACAAATTTTTCATTTGCCCTGAAATTCTGGAATCTTTTTCAATTTTGTGGCAATAACTAAGCCACAACGTTTCAAGACATTGAGATCTGCAATTGAGGGGTGAATCTCAACCAAAGTCTTACAACTACTAAAATCCAACCCTCAAGATTCGGAATGCCAGAGAAGCTGGGGTTGTGGTCAAGTTTTCAGAGTGAGAAAGGTTCAGTTTTTTTTCAATTGGGAAAGTCCTGTACAATTCATAAACAATGGTAGAATAGATAATTAGCTCAGATTTATTTTATTTTTAAAAATAAAATATTTATTATAAATAAAATAAAACTAATTTCTAGAATGGCACATGGTCGCTACTCTTTACCTTTCTTCCATTCCAAAGCCGAACAAGTTTGCTATGAGGCATCTCAAGTGCAATAGAGAAATTTTGGTTGAAAACCTGATGGGAGAAACTCGGAAGGATACGAACCCATTTGATACTTCTCAAGGAATTAGGAAAGAATTCTGGGGCTTGAAGAAATGATCACATTGTCAAATTCAAGTAAATTTCAGGTTAAGCATCTTAGAGAAGGCTTCACAATTCCAATTTCCTTTTCAAGTGTCCGCCATGCGTAATCTGATGCTATTTAATTTTGTCTGTTGCCTGTAATTAAGAATAGGCAAAAGAAAAGTTAATTCCACATTTAAGTCTAATAATGTGTTAAAGAGAAATCATATATCTTCTAAAACTACTTTATATAACTTCTTCTCATACTATTTATAAATACATCAAAGATATCATTAATTAAGTTTAATACTGTGTTAAAGAGAAATCATAAATCTTCCAAAACTTAGTAGCTTCATATAACTTCTTACCGTATGTGTTTATGAATACATGAGAGAATCATCACGATGCACAATCGACTTCGTCTACCAGGCTCTTCAGACCTCCTGACGAACAATTTCCAATGCCATTTCTTGTATCAAATCATGTCATCAACATTGCTTAAAATATCAATAGTTAAGAGGGATTTCTGAAGGAGAGCATCTCTATCCCTATACGACCGCATAGGCCCACAACTGTCTAGTATTTCAATGACATGCTCCTTGAACTTCCCCTTATGGATAAATGCAACATCAAGAAATATATCCTTGTTCATCACATCGAGTCCATCATAACTTATTTTGAGCACATCAATAAGTTCTACTTAGGAATTTTCCGCAGCTTATCCAATTCACTTTTCCATTCATCGTGATCTCTCTTATACACTAAGCATCCCAAAAGTTTAAGAGCTAGTGGAAGGCCTCTGGCATAATTTACCAAACCCTGGGACAATTCCAAGAAATCTTCCTCAGGCTCATTTTTTTTAAAGGCATTCAGACTAAAGAGCTCAAGAGCATCATCATCACCTAATCCCTCTACCTTATATGATACCTGCATATCATGCTTAACTAGCAACCGTTCATCTCTAGTTGTAATTATGATTATACTCCCCTTACCAAACCAATCCTTTTTTCCAGCAATTTTTTCTAGTTGGTTTGATTCACTCACATCATCAAGAATGAGAAGAACCTTTTTATTATACAAGCAATTCTTAATGACAGAGGTTCCCCGCTGTTCATCCCAAACCTGAGTAATTTGATCCTTTAAGATTGGGGAAAGAAGTTGTCTTTGTAGATCAACAAGATTACCACGTTGAGAAACCTCTCTAACATTAGCAAGAAAGCTGCTAAGTTCAAATGGGTAGAAATGCGATCATAAACTAGCTGAGCAATGGTTGTTTTGCCAATTCCGCCCATCCCCCATATCCCCATAAAGCGAACATCATCCGTGGGATGAGCTAAAAGCAAATCTACTTGCTCACGAATAAACTTCATTCCCACTAACTCTGTGGATCTAACAATTTGAATTGCGATGCATTTTACTCCACACCCATTGAACAATCTTTTCAATAAGCTTCTTTCACATCACAAGGAAGAAAAGTAAAAAACGATGATTAAGTTAAAAATGTAAGCCATGGGTTTTGTTAAGACATATAGAGAAGTGTTCATTCATGCTTACTCATTCTTTGAATCAAACCCAGATAAATTGGCCACTTCAGTTAAAGCAGCTCTCCAGCTCTTCACCCTTGCTATGTCTTCCCTAAACCTTTCCTCATGCTCAGCGAATGCGCACGCAAAACTACCGGTTTGTTTTCTTACATCGGAAGGATCCCCATATTAAAACACTGGCAGAACGGTGCTCTCGGATTTCATGCATAGGAAGAATCTCTGTAAGTTCATCCAAGCACCAGGTAGAAGAAGCATAGCTTGGAGAGAGAACAACGATTGCAAGCCTCGATTCTTGGATTGCATTGAAGAGCCCAGAACGAATACTTGTCCCTCTTTCAAGCTTCGGTCATCTTGTGAATGCTTTAATGCCCCTGACTGCAATTCGTGGTATAAATGAGATACAAAGTTAAGTCGAGTGTCCTCACCCCTGAAACTCAAAACACATCGTGGTTCGGTTGAGGAGCAGACGGATGAGGTGAAGGAAGAAAGGCAGAGTCCTCTTTGGGTGCTCAATGCCATTTGGCATCTGCTGCTGCTGTAAACACTCAATGAAAATAAGCCTTTCGCTAATTAAATCTTTAAAAATCCAAACACTCAACTAATAAATAGAAGATAAATGGCTTGCAAAAGGAAAAGGATTAAAATTTAGAGAGGTTTTTATTGGGTAAATGAAAATTTAGTAAGCCAGAGGAAAAATAAGGACGACGTAGAGGAAAATGGGTCGTCTTGTCATGATGTTATCAACGTTTGAAACAATGGTGAACTAAAAACTGCACATGCTTTAGTTAATGTTACCTGAACAAAACAGATATGGAAATGCAGACGAAGCAAGCCAACAAGTTTACCTCAACACCGAAAAAATTTCAAAGCCAGAGAATTTGTAAGACCAGCAAGCCAGGCAGACTCACAAAATTTACTTCTCAAGATCAGCCAAGAAACCAACAAGAAATTTAATTAATACACAAAATTGTGCACACGGTTTCTCTGGTTAATGGGAGTCCAAGTCTTCTTGGGCAATGAGTAATTTCTTTTGCTTTTCAATGAAGAGGAAGGAGGCATCATTTCATTTCAGACAAGTTCTGCTCACACTCAGAGACCAATTATAGGGGCCCGCCACGTCAGGCCATTTATTTGAATGGTCGGTGTCTTGGTAAAACCATTTATTTGGTGAGATTTTAATTTGAAGGACATATCAAGGCAATTACTTTATCTTTTCCTCACGATATATATGGAGTAATAAAAGTAAAAAGCTAACAGCCTTAGAAAAGAGATGTAAAAGTAGTGGCCAACAGAGAGAGAGAGAGAGAGAGAGAGAGGAGGGGGAATAAAAGGTTGATGACTTGAGACCGTGTAGTTTACAGTGAGCACACGCTTTCTCTTGTCCGTTATCCAACGTCTCCAATGGAAGTCTAAAAGTAAGTCTTGGGTCAATGAGGATTTCATTTGCTTTTCAATGAAGAGGCCAATTATTTATTTGAATGGTTTCTTGGTTAACCTGTTGTAAATTTAATTGAAGGAAATATCAAGGCAATTACTTGATCATATTAGGATTTCTATTTTAATTTGTATGGCTGGTGTTCTTAATTATATTGTTTTGGCCTTCATCTCTCTTTTTCATAACTACATCCATATTGCATGTGTCGTTTTTCAAAAACCAACATCACAAATTATAAGCGATTTGACATAATGGGCTTCATTACAATAACCCTTGAGTACATCAGTCTCCTTGGTTGTAAACCCTAGCGTGCCAAGCAAGGCAGGCCAACACTGATGCTCAATGGTTCGAATGGCTTCGCAACAGTCATGCCCTAAGTAGGTTTCAGCATTTAGAAAAAAACATGACAGCCTCACCAGAACATGCCTAGAGTTGAAACAAAGAGTCCCAACAGTTCGATTATTCTTCATCCAAATTCAACCTAGCTTCGAGGTTTCACATTTGGTCCAATGGGTTATAATTCAAAGAGCGAGCACTAGTGGTGGCTATGAATAGTGGCATGGTCATCGACCAAAACAAGAATAGTGAGAAGGAAGAGGTTGGAAGCTGCCATTTTCACTTGGATGATTGATAGATCGATGTGATGTGTGAGGAAGGGAGAATCCAAGGGTTTTATATATAGAGGCCAGACAGATCAAGCGGAATTTAGGGCATGTTTACGTATCAATAATGGAGAAAGTAAGGAATCGAGAATTTAGGAATCGGGGAACTACTGAATCGGTATGGGAAGAATCATTCCCATTAAGTTGTTTACTAAACATATGGAATTAGCAAAGGAATGGGGTTGATTCCCATTGTTATTGTTTACTAATTTTCATGAATCATAATCCAAATTAAATTTGATTATAAAATATGCCTGCACATTTTCACCACAACACATATAAATTCTCAAATTGACTAAGGAGACCAAACTAATCCCGTAGCAAACTAAGGCGGTGTAAAAATGAGGAATCAATATGTTGAACAAGATGAACAGCAAGAGGCCAGTTCAATGATAATGTTAATAACACCTTTGTCAAGAAGCCAATTTCAAACGAAAAATAAACTCCAATAAAATATATCTTTCACCTACATAACTAGTAAACAATCAAATAATAATGACGCATAATCTTCATACTACCAAAAAAAAGATGTATAATCTCCACAAAAGTCTTTATTCCGTACTATGTTTTGTGATGAATGTGAAGACAGAAGATAGAAGAGAAGATAGATAGATAGAATGATTTACATAGCACAAGGCGTTGCTGCTGCTTAGGGAGGTTGTGTCTACAACGATAACGTGAAAAAGAAGTTGGAGCGTCTTGGAATTTTTTGCGTGAGTTTTTATTTTTTTTAGGGTTTGGGGTGTTTTGGAATTATGGTAAAGTAGTAAAGGTATTTTTGGAAGTTATTAAGAGAAAACAGGAATGAGAATCGTATCGACTACTCCCCCCTAGGTGATCTGATACCCAGTTTTGATGGGATGTGATTATGGATTTTGAGGTGGGGCCCACTTATTTTTTCATTCCTGATTGCAAGTAAACGCAGGGAAAGTCAGGAATGAAAATCATTCTCTTTCCTCTCATACCCATTACTGATACATAAACATGCCCTTAGTGTTACATAAACGTTACGTGCATGAAGAGATGGGGTGGTGAAGAGGCTCGTGAATCATAATTATTAATATCACTTATGCATGAGTTATTACAAAATTAGTGGGCAATTAAGACTTAAACAACTAATTAATCGATTGATATTCCAACCATGATCAGGCAAATTAATGGACAAGTTTGTGATTGTTGGTTTGCCTTAGCTGGAGCCTGGAGCCTGGAGCCTGGAGTTGGTTTGTCTTGCTTCAGCTTCTCTCTTTAGGCTTTCGGCTGTTAAGTTGGGCTTTTTGCTCACCTTTCGATGTTTGTTGGGCTTTATTTATTCTTGCTTGGTCTATTTTGTAAGCTTATTTCTGGTAGGGTGTTAATTTTCAACACGATGCAATAATCAACTCGAAACCTTCACGAAAATCACATGAGTTAAGCCACACAATAAAGATTATGAGTTAGATTCTAGTCAATCCGCCAAGACATGATTAATAAGTAGGTAAGTTTTAGGTCAACAAGCTGATATGAAATGACGCACTCAACCCGTTTAATACATTAATATGACTCGAACCCAAAACGTCATGAAACATTAGCACCCTTAATTTGTAGTTGCTTTTTTATCCTGACTTAACTTCACTGGGTTAGCCTTTTTCATTTGGGCTTTCCTCTTCTTGTTCCTTTTTTCTTTTCAATTCCGTAATTTGTATTTAATGAAAACCTATATTACACAGCCTTTGCTCAAAGTCAAAATCACATAGGTAATAAAAAGTTTATAAGACATGTTGATTTAATAACAACCGTACCTTCAAGAAAACACATTTCAATGGGCAGCCATCATTCACGAGTGGCCTAAAATTCCACAAAATCATAAGATGTAATGTTCATATTGAATGAAAATTAAATCCCTTTTAAAGTTGTAGGTTCCTTTTGTCACATTGAATTGCTATAATACCAACACCATAGTGTTATAACTATTAAATCAGAAGATGCTTAACAACAACAGTGTGTAGTGTAGTTAGTGGTAAGAATTCCACGTTGTGGCCGTGGAGACCTGGGCTCGAATCCCAGCAGCCACACATTTCAACTTTTTTCATTTTGTATATTTTCAGTTCAGTTTCCCTTGCTTATGAGTTTGCACCCAAAAAATACTACCATTCTTTCTCCTTTTTTTTTCTTTTTTTTTTTTCCGGGTAAAAAATAGTTCAAGGGGAGGGGAGGCTACCTCATCCCAAGGTCAGGGCATACCAAGGCCTCTTTGACTTTGAGGACTTACAGAGAGGATCTTACAGATTATCTACAAAAGATATTATCGGCAATGAAACTCAAACCTAGGTCTTCATATCAAAGAGAATAATTCTTACCAACTCAACCAACCCTCGTTAGCTGTTCTTTTTTCTCTTTGAAGTCAGTGGGATATAGCTAAATTAGTTGAGTTTTTCCACCTTCACCTATATGGGTAGATATTTGCTCAGTTAAAGGACTCAGATTGGCATTCATGAACACACAAATACATGATTTTGATTTTGATGGTCATGGAGCTCTTTATCTTCTAGACACAAAAAGTCATGAAGTTTTTGAGGAGCACAAAAGTCAAAATTAAATACTCACAAGCATAAATATTAATGAACCGTTGAGATGTTCATATCAAAAGATAATTAATTAGTTTCAACAAATGTGGACAAATAACAACCAAAACCATGGACAAATAACAACCAAAACCATATATTATCGATACATATTTTTATTTGTTTGTAGCTTCAAAGGTGCGAAAATAAATGAAATAAGCTTGCTATTGGATTTTAATGATAAGTTTTTGTTGCTTAATGCTTATGTTAACGTTACTGAAACCCTAATATGGTAATACCCTTATAATTTACTAATTAATTTACTATTGGTCATGGACTCATGGAGGTTATGTTGTCATTGTAGATCATCAATTACCACATTTTTTGTTTTTACAAACAGCTAGCATAATTACACGACACTTCTACAACGGTCAATACACTTACAATAAGGCTACACCATTACAATGAGACTAGCTAGTAGCCACAAGTAACTAGGTATCAAACTGATGACAAATATATAAATTGTTTTTGTCATTTATGTGAGTTGAACCAGACCTCCTCCAAATAAGTGCAAACAAATACCACTCGACTTATTAACTTTCTAAAAGTATTGTTAGAATTTGAACTCCAAGTTTGCGAATTCTTTGATTTCTTGCTTGAAAATCAAAGTCATTGCTATCAACATGATTTTCAATAACCCTTGAATATATTCATGAGTTTAAACAAAGTTTTTAGTTGTAATTTGAAGTTAATTAGAGAAAATTATCAAAATAAAATCACACCAGTCAAAAATTAAAATCGAGACAAAAACAATGACAACAAAAAAATCGATAATAATTATTGACACGTTTTAAAACGAATAGCATATTTGGGAGGGTGAACTGCTGGGCTGCCTTAGGAAAAACAAAAACAAAAAAAAAAACAACAACAACTGGCCTTTACAGATTGATGTGGATTGGGATTTACATATGATAGTGTTTATGGGCTGGGTTGGGCTAATCCATTAATATCAAAAATCACTAACATGATTCCAATTATATATGGTTCTAATGGTAAATTAATTTTCATCATCAATCAATTTCAAACTTCATGCTCAAGGATCACTATTATGAAATATCACATTTTAAGGCCAGAAAAAGATGAAATATTATGACCTTCACCTACCCAACCCAAATGATGAAAACCTAAATGAGTACTTCACAAAATCTTTTTCTACCTCATTCATTCCTCATGGGGTCAAAACAAATGGGTCCTTTTTTTTTATAGGTAAAACACATTTTGTTTTGGTTAAACATTCTTCAATAAAGCGATACTCTACTTTAATTTAATCTAACTACATAAAAGGGGATTCGAACATATTCTTCAATTTTTATTAAATAAAATGAATTGTAGTAGTATGTCATCATCTAATGCAAACAATATGTACTTATTGCAGACGATTTGCTCATATCATAATCAAAATAAATAACTTTTGTCTTCTGCCATCTCAAAGACACACCCCCCAAAAAAAAAAACGTTATCTCAGAAAAATAAGAAAAAGTTCACAACAAAATTTACGATTTTTGTTTCACAGAATTGAAAGTTGAAGGTACCCGCCTTTCACTTTCGCATGAAAATCTCGCGGGCTATTTTTTATTTTTTATATTTATTTATGCCAAGCCCAATTCCACCGACAACATAGCACTTCACAAGAAGCCCCCTCAAGGCTCTTACCCCAAGACTCAAGAGCATAAAAAAAAAATTATATAATTATTTATGGGCTACTACTAATCTGACAGCTACTGAAAGCCACAGACACAAAATCAATTCCACTGCCAGTCTGGTGGGGTCCTCTTGACACATGGCACCTCTGGCACTGTGCGATCAACTCTTATCTTAAACCATCTGGACCGCATATAAAATTAAAAATAAAACAAATTATATATGCTTTGCTTTGCTCTATCTACCCTCTTTTTTTCAATTTTGTTTTTTATTTTTATTTAATTTTCATTTTTGGGTTTAATATCTTTTGCTTTCCAATCTCCACCAGACAAAACTAGGAACAGGAAGGAACCCAGCCGGCTGTATCAATCACCTAGTCCGAAAGTTTCTCCTGTGGCCGCGGGCCCAAACCACTATGATTGTAACATGTGGGGTCCATTGCATACGTGTGGCTCTGTGGCCCCATTTCGACGTGGCGCTCTCCTTCCTCTAAGTGTCATCAATGCAATGCGAAGGATTTAACCAAACCTTGTTTATCGATTGTAGTAATCATCATGAATTACTTGAATGAACCAAACCTCTCCTGGAAATTTTCTCTGCAGAGGGGTGCCAGATAATAAATCGTACATAAGTAATTATAATGTAGTACGGGACGACAAGAGTATGTTTATTTGGTATAATTCGGCGTTGGGTATCTTTAAGATAGTAATTCTTTCTTAGATGCTGATTTTTAAGTATCTTAATGTCTTATCAAACTGCATTCCTAGGAGAAATACTTGGTGAATGCATAAATTGACTAACCACACTCACGGAATATGGAAATATGGTCTTATATGTGTCGAATATATCAATTTCCAACAAGACGCTGATATTTTCCTTATTGGTTGGCAACCGGTCTATATCTTCACACAACTTTGATTCATCTCAACAGGTGTGTCAAGAGGCTTATATCCAAGCATTTGTTTCAGTGAGTAGAT
>BJCG01002035.1:0-44643 GCA_005406145.1 Prunus yedoensis | reverse complement strand
CAAAAGACAAGTTCGAAAAGAAGCTAGAGGTGAGTGGTGTTTTAGTGGTAGTACCATTGATGGGTGCAATGTGTTCTAGTGTTGCAATTGCTTCTTCTTTACGGCCTTGGACGAAGAGCCATCTTGGTGATTCACGAACCAAGAAATGAACCATTATGCAATAAAAGAATGTGGGGATGGAAGTCCAAAAATAGAGCGTTCTCCATGAATGAGCTCTTTGAGTGTATGCAATAGCAGGTAGGGATAGAAACCCTAGAGTGAAGCAGAAGAAGCCAATGACACCTACCTGGCCACGCCACCTCCTCCCGACAAGCTCCGTTGATAGGACGAGAGCAGAGGTGCCGATGGTAGCACGGCCAAACCCAGTGATGAATCGGAGGATGGAGTAGATCCATATGTTGGAGGAGAAGGCAGTGAGAAAGGTGGACAAAGACATGACGAGACAAGTGAGGAAGAGCATGTTTTTGCGGCCCAGTGACGTGTCAGCAAGTGTGGCGAGGGCAAGCCCGCCTATTAAGCAGCCCATAAAGAAGGCAGAGGCGGGCATACCCTGGACGAGTGACGGTGAACACTCGAGGGCCCATTCGGGATGGTGGAAGTGTGTCTAGGCCGGTCCCAAGCCCATGAATTTTGAGGAAGTTGGCAAACATTTGAGGCTGAGCTGCATGAGTTGTGAGGATCATTGAGTTGGGTGCAGTGCCATGTTGGCTGAGCGTCTGTGAAGACGGTGATGAAGGTTTGCTGGGCATCAAAGAACCATGAAAACGATACAAGGAAAGCTTGGAGGAATTGGGCCCACCCGAAATCTCCGATGAACCGTTCGATCCTAGAGTCGAGGGAGGGAAGGTGTTTGTGGTGCAACACTGGGGGTGCTGACTCGGCCGAGTTGATTTCGGAGAGAAGAGGGTTTGAATCGGCCATTGATTGGTTCAGAGAAAATGCTTAAGATATATACTCGAGTAAGTGAAGCATATGGTGAAGGTTTTTATAGGGCTTTTGAGATGAATGCGCACATGATTATTTGGTCACACGCAGTCAAAGTAGTCAGCGTCGATCTATATGTAATAATCTTTAATTTCTGTGAAAGAATTTTAGATAGGTTAATATTATGTAGGATATAAAACTAGAGTGTGCAGAACAATCTGAAACCACAAAACCTTTGCACAAGGCTTCTCTTTGTACATGTAACATGGGAGCAGTTTTACAACCATACTTTTTGTCAATCCCAATAATCATATTTAACATATTTATGCTCATTATCTGCACTATTGTTTAAATTTCATTAGGAATACCAGTACTACTACTATACGACATGCGTGCTAAACTGGGATTTAATCTCTACTTATGTCACCTCCTTATCAGAAATGCCCTCTATGCTAACTAATTATAGGTTATGCAAGCACGAATCTGTACACTAAGCATGCACCAAAATAAATTAACCATTTCATTGTTCAAATTCATAACTGCCATCAGTCATTGCTTATCACAAAGAAAAATATACTGCCACCCACCCACGAGCATTGATGATGGTCATGTGTAAGGCACATGATCAATTTTGACCGAAAATAGAATAGAATTGGAGTCGAGAATGACATTAATGTGCAACAAAAGAAGACTGAGATGACATTGATCGAATTGAAAAAATAAGGAAGAAATTGATATGTTTGAAAAGAGTACCTGAACTACTTGTGAAAGAATAAGGAAATATGTTCTAGATTTACTGAAGGAAAGTTGTAAGCCAGTAGATATGCCCATTGAACATAATTAGCATAGCTTGGAAGAATTTCCTAATTAGGTACCAGCTAACAAGGAGAGATGTCAGAGGTTTGTTGGTAGACTGATTTATCTATCACATACTAGTGAGAATCATATGAAGCCTAGTACGAGGATATTAAAGTATGCGCTTGGGAAAGGTCTTATGTTCTCTCGACATGGACATTTGGATTGTTAGCCTACAACCCAAACCACCAGATTGTAACTCATGATTCAATACCTTCTGTAATGTGTCTGTTAGTTAGGGATGAGCTGGCTGTTAGTTTCTGTTAATTTAATTCGCTAGTTAGTTAGCTAAAATATATAAGTCTTGAACTGTAAGTTCAATGATTCATCTAATATGAAAATCAGTTTCACAATATTTCTCTTTCTCTCGTCTTTCTGTTTCTTTCTCACTCAATACTTCTATCTCTCGAAGCTTGATTTAGCTCATCAATGGCTTCCATGAAGAAACGTTCATGGTATCAGAGCATTGCCTCTGCATATTGTGACCGATTTCTCTCTTTCCGTTGCTCACTTTTTCAGTGTTTGAGTTGTTGTATTCATAACTGACACAATAAAATGTGCAAACAACCAATTAAAAATACCCGCAAGTGCACGAATCGATTGGAGTATAGATTATGTAAGTACGAGGTCGATCCCACGAAGAACTGTCGGCTTCCTACAAGTTCTAATTTGAGTATGTAAAGAACACTTATTTACACAAACACAAATGTACAATACAAATTGGAAACTAAAAAAATGAGTAAAGAAACTGTAAAAGAAATGAAACAACACAAGCAACCAAAGAAAAACCACAAACAGCAATTTCTATCACCCTATTATCACAACTGTATCACCCTCTTTTCACCTGTTTATCACCATTTGGACAGATTCATTTCTCTGTTTTTCAGTTTCGACCTCTGTTTAGTATTTGGCCAATAACCTTTCCAACCGTTTGTCCAAATTTCATATCCTTTATATGGTTGGATTCAGCACAGGAAAACAAAGAACTCTACATAGACCAAATGTTAAAAACAGTTACGGAAATAAACAGAATTCAGTGAAGAAAACACACAACGTTTCTAACAACACAAACACACACATTTTTTGGTGGGGGAGGTTGTTGATTTGATTTGAGTGACCTATTTCTACTGCATGACAGTAATGAACTTTAAACTTAAATGAGAATGGCAGATATGAGTTATCAAAGTATGAAAATACAAAGTAACAAACACTAGGGTTTCGGAATCCACCCTAAACGATCCTACTCAAGTTCGTGAATACTCAAGTGATGAACTTTAAACGTGTTGATGAAGATGTTCACAATCAAGACCGGGATTAGTGGCTCAAGATGCATTGATTCTCTCTAATATACGTAAAGTGCAGGGTTAGTGCTACAATACTTGTGCCTTCTCTATAACCAAATCTAGGTGTGCTTAGTACCTCGATTCAATTACAAGAAAAACCCATTAAGTTCAAAGAGAATATGAACATCACAAGAACCCTAATAGTATGATGTTTACATTAGGCATTCAAGAAACCAATTCACATGAATGATTCTTACTTCATCCATTTATTGCTTAGGAAAACATGAGGATACACATAATCCCAACAATCTCAAGAAGCATGCTTTCAAAGGTGATCAATCAAAGAAAAACATACATCAAGGATAGATTATTTTAGTGAAGAGGAATTCATTAATTGTTGTCAAGAAACCAATTCACATGCTGCTCACTTAAACAAGTTCAATCATTTGTTGCTAATTAGAAATTATGTTCTTGGGTATCTTACACAACTTCTCAACTTTAGCTACATGTATACAACCTAAGGTGATCAATCAAAGGAAGAAAACACATATCATAAGATTCAATTAGTGAATGGGATCCATCAACATATCTAAAATTCATAAACTCAAAGCATCAAAACAAAAATGTAATCATATTTAGGGCTTCAACCAAAGCCCTAGAAAATAAGAAGTTACATTGAAACTAAGAAATTACAATAAACAAATAAAATGAAAGAAACTAAGACAAATAGGGGAAAGAGAATTGCATCTTCAACCCCTTGGATCCTTGCCTCAAGGCTCCTCAAGGTTCTCTTCAATTGTTATTAAGACTCGTGTCTTAGGGAAACAAGAACGGTGAGCAATCCCACACTGCTCGGGAAGGGAAAGGTGAAGTGCTTTAAATGTGTGGGCACTTCTCTTCCTAGCACGAGGCCTTTTGGGAGCTCATTGGCTTCGGAGTCGTAGGAACTCCGAAGTTAAGCGAGTTAGGGGCCAGAGCAATCCCAGGATGGGTGACCCCTGGGAAGTTACTCATGAGCTCCCAGAAACAAAAACCGTGAGGGCGGAGAGGGGGCCAAAGTGGACAATATCGTGTTAGGGGAGTCGAGTCGTGACATGTTATGCCATTCTCCCACCTCCTTGGTTGCTCCTTGCTCTCCTCCTTCTAGCTCCTCTAGATCTCTGCAAAATGGAATGAATAATCTGATCTCCACTCCCAAGTGGTTTGCCTAATTCAATTCCCACGTTCAAAAGTTGATGCAAAGATGCCTCTCATCATTCATCTCTCTCTAGCCTCCTTTTACGAAAGTCTTTGTCTCCTTGTCTCCTCCTCATGATGAAGTTTTATTTCACAAAGATACTCTCAGAAATTGCACTCAAATCAATTAATTTATTGTTACCAAATGGCATGGTAACAGTAGAAATATGTTGACACCAAATGGAGGTAAAACTGGCTCAAAACAGATTTCCAGAGCCAGCATCATTGTTGGATCAGTTGGATAAGGCTACACTTGTCCAATGGAACTCAAATTCGGATATGTTATAGTCAACATCCATTGGAACAAGTTTCATGAAGATCTTCACCCCATCCGAGCACCGGAGCATGCTGATCAAGGCCAAGAAGTTGACCTACGAAAATGAACAAAAAACAGAATTTATAACCAATAATGCACTTTTAGCTCATTTTCATTCTAACCAAGTTAAAATCTATGAAAACAACTAAAAGAAAAGTAAAAAGCTAAAAATATCAAGAACTAACTCAAAATATTTGGTGAAAAACATGATAAATCATGTGTAAAATGAACCCAACATGTGTCTCTCTGTAAAGTAATTGTGAGGTTCTGCTTTCTTCTCAATCTCTTAGCAACTTCGTACTTTCTCTCTACCTCTTTGGTATCTTGTGGTCACTACTGTTCGAATTGGTCCTTGCTTCGAATCTCTTGCTTCTTTTCTCTCTGAAATCAATCTGAATTTCTGAATTTTTGATTTTGTGATTAAACCCTAGCCTTTGTTGAAACTGGGGAAAGCTCTGTTACAACAACCAAAGTTGATTTTGCTTCATAATGCTTCCAATTATGTTACTTTGAAATTAGATGAACTAATTACATGCAATGGAGCTATCAGGTTGAGAAATTTCTAAAAGTTATCGGCTTTCTACATTGGTTGACTTGTTGGAGAAAGATACATTGGCTATTTACAAACTGAAAAGTTTTCAATTTGTCAAACAATTGAAAAGGGAAATGTTAGAATTTAGGAGGTGATTGATGTGTGTTGCTCTGATACCATTGTTGGTTTATATGGTGAAAGGGTTTAGACACAATAGACAATAGTTGAAACAAATGATTTTTATTAAATTGAAGGAGAATAGTACATGGCTTGGTGTAAGCTAATTGGCCTCCTTAGCATATTGGCTTATTGGCCATCACACTTGATTTAGATTAGTTTGGGCTATTTAGCCCTTCACTTAGATTGATGAGCTTATTGGCTCCTCAACATAGTTAATTTGGGTAGCTCTTGGCTCCCTAATAGTTTGGGAATTCTATTAGTTGGACTCCACATGGATTGTGGTTTGCATGCCTATTTATAGGCTAGGTGTTGCCGCTATTGCCCAAGTCCACCGACTGGACAATCTCTCCTAACCACATATTTTATTTCTCTAGACTTTCTAGCTATTTAAGATAGTTGCTATGATACTTCTAGTCTTTTACAATAATTATGCCATGCAACGTTGAGCTTGCCAACTTTGCATAGTCGGTGAAGTCTTCCTCTTGAATTCTCTATATTCTTCTTAAAATCTTAGGCACAAATGTGCATTATCTTCAACAGGAAACATCCTGATGGGTATGAAATTTTGGGCCTAATGCTTATGGATAAGGTGGTTAACCCAGCTGACTTCATATTGGATTCTTAGTTTAGGCCTTTTCATATTCCAAAATCAGAGCTTTTCTTGGGCCAAGACAACAATTTTGTCACATATGCCTCTCCACCTCGCCGCTCCACCATCTCAGACTTGCCGCCGTTGCGACTCGATTGTCTCTATTGATGAGTTCGATGGGTGATACCACCTAATCAATTTAATGTTTAAACCGTATCTAAAAAGTGGGTGACTATAAGATGTGGTGTAAATTACATACTTCTTAATTTTATGGCTAGATACACTTTACATTTTTTATTTAAATGTTTAAATGGTCCCTATGTTTTACTCATTTGGTCAATTAAATCCCTGTGTTTTCAATTTAGTCAACTTAGTCTTTGTGTTTTACTCTGTTAGCCAATGTTGTCCATTCCATTAAATTACTGTTTAAAAAATTCATAAATATTATTTAAACTTATTAAAAATCTCTAATTATTTAATAAAACATACAATTACAACTTTTTTAAATTTAAAAAAAAACCTAGTTTTAACAACAAAATAATTAACTGTGCTGGAGCTTAAATGGATATCAACTTAGATAGATGTGAAGTGGTGGATGATGTGTATGTGCCTCAGGAGGCAAGGTAAGAGACTGCCTTTGGCAGGTTGGTGTCTTCGGTGGGTTAAGTGGAAGGTGAGGACCTTCAGCGTGCTAATGACTAGTGAAGCATATTGTGAAGTTTTTATAGGGCTTTGAGATGAATGCGCACATGATTATTTGATCACACGCAGTCAAAGTAGTCAGCGTCGATTTATATGTAATAATTTTTAATTTCTGTGAAAGAATTTTAGATAGGTTAATATTATGTAGGATATAAAACTAGAGTGTGCATAACAATCTGAAACCACAAAACCTTTGCACAAGGCTCTCTTTGTACATGTAACATGGGAGCAGTTTTACAACCATACTTTTTGTCAATCCCAATAATCATATTCAACATATTTATGCTCATTATCTGCACTATTGTTTAAATTTCATTAGGAATACCAGTACTATACGACATGCGTGCTAAATTGGGATTTAATCTCTACTTGTGTCACCAAAACATGGGTGAATTTAATTTGATTTTTGTTTTCTTAAATTAGTTGTTAATTATTGTTGTACTATGTATATTATTTAACGTAATAAGAGATAGATGTTGAAACTTTGCAAAATTGATTGAGAAAGAGCCTTTTCTATCATCAAATAAAAGGTGCACAATGCACCATGGGCTTCAATAATTAAAGGTTTGGAATTCTGCATCAGTAGTACTAGTAGATGGCAAATGCATGGTTGGAAATGCATGAACAACTCTTATTTTCTTATCTTTTAAAGACTATATCATGGTCACAAAAATATGTTAGGCTAGCTTGCGGATCATAAATTGTAACTACACTCTTGTGTCAACATCTCACAGATTATGATCTTTCTATATTTCAAACCAAATGGGTTAAGTTGGCTCGTAGATCAAAATAAATAAAGTTGGCTCACGGATCACGAATTGTAACTACACTCTTATTAACATCTCACAAATTATGACTCTTCTATATTTCAAACCAAATAGATTTTTTCGACATTCAATAAGTCCATATGAATACCTAACCAAATAGATTAAATTGGGATTTAATCTTATCAGAAATGCCCTCTATGCTAACTAACTATAGGTTATGCAAGCACGATCTGTACACTAAGCGTGCACCAAAATAAATTATCCATTTCATTGTTCAAATTCATAACTGCCATCAGTCATTGCTTATCACAAAGAAAAATATATACTACCACCCACCCACGAGCATTGATGATGGTCATGTGTAAGGCACACGATCAATTTTGACTGAAAATAGAATAGCATTGGAGTCGAGAATGACATTATTAATCTGCAACAAAAGAAGATTGAGATGACATTGATCGAAATTGAAAGAATAAGGAAGAAATTGATATGTTTGAAAAGAGTACATGAACTACATATGTGAAAGAATAAGGAAATATGTTATAGATTTACTGCAGGAAACTGGCATGCTGGGTTGTAAGCCAGTAGATATGCCCATTGAACATAATCATGGCTTGGAAGAATTTCCTAATCATGTACCAGCTAACAAGGAGAGATGTCAGAGGTTGGTTGGTAAACTGATTTATCAGCGTACAATGAAACGGGTGTAAGGTCACTCGTACAATGATTGATTTATGGTTAGAAAGCAAATCACTAGTGTATGGCCAGCAAAATAACTCACACGAAACAGGTGTAAGGTCACTCGGTTCTCTCAAGACACAGTAGACAGATCCTATTGTTTAAGGAAGATATTCCTCAATTTGTTGCTTTCTCAGTACAAGTCATAGTTGGCGTGCCATATATATTATCTTCTTCCTTTTTCACAGTGTAAATTACTTGATGATATTCAACCACAAAAAATAGTTAATATGAAAATACTTTATAAATGGAAAGGGAAATGTTTCTGGATATGAATCCCCGAATATTATGTTTTTCACTAATCCAACTTGCTAATAAACAAAACTTGTGATAACAAAAAGGCCATTTTAAAAAGGAAAAAGCTTGGCTCCTTAAAATTGAGGAGTCAAGCCAAATGACCACATCATTTGATGTTGACACTAATGTATATTTTCTAACTCTGTCACTCCCTAAATAAAATGTCTTCATCATATCTTATACATCAATCATTTTTTATCTCATTGGGCCTGCGTGCCCAAGAGGTTTTGCTTTGTAATTTTCCTTTCCGCATAAAAAAACCAAAAAAAAAAGACCAAAGGAGTTTAAATCAAACTACTCATCACCAGTGACAAAATACTAACTCCAGATTATTTGAGGAAAGCCTTACAAGACAAAGTAGTTTAAATCAATCTACACATCACCAGCGACCGCATTACAACTAGCTCTGTCTCTTTGTTTGTACTCTTCTTCATCCATTGTATCACAAATACCTCTACCTCTCGTCTCTTGCAAACAAACCACAAACAACCCAAAAACTCCAACCACAACCCCAAACACTCCATACGACAAAAACCCGCCATTGACTCTTCCCGCGGCCGCCAGCATTGGACTAAACACTCCTCCCAACACCACCGCCTGCCTCACCATCGATAAAGCTGAGTTTCTCACGCAGGTGGGGAAAAGCTCAGTCGTATATATTAGCAAGACATTGAGAGCCGAGCAGGCGCTGAAAAAAGACACAAGCTCGAACACAATTTGTATTGTTGTCCATATTGGATGAATTCCTTTCAACACGGACATGATGCTAAACACCCCACTAAGACTAGTGGAAACCAAAAGTGAGGTCTTCCTGTTCATTTTGGAAATGAAGACTAATGTGATTAACGAAGCTGGTAGCTCTGACAAGCCATTGAGCGTGACACTTAAGTAGAGATTGAAGTCCAAGCTTCCCAAGGCTAATGGCATTCCATAATATACCATTCCAATACCAAACCCCATTGCCATAAGCGCGGACAATCTCCGAAAAGCCCATCTTCTCTTCAACAGAACTTCGATCGCCGAGTAGAGATCAACGTTCCTTGTTTCTTGCTCAAAGGACAAGTTCGAAAAGAAGCTAGAGGTGAGTGGTGTTTTAGTGGTAGTACCATTGATGGGTGCAATGTGTTTTAGTGTTGCAATTGCTTCTTCTTTGCGGCCTCTAACGAATAGCCATCTTGGTGACTCACGAACCAAGAAATGAACCATTATGCAATACAAGAATGTTGGGATGGAAGTACAAAAATAGAGTGTTCTCCATGAATGAGCTCTTTGAGTGTACGCAATAGCTGGTAGGGATAGAAACCCTAGAGTGAAGCAGAAGTATCCAATGACACCTACCTGGCCACGCCACCGCCTCCCAACAAGCTCCGTTGATAGGACAAGAGCAGAGGTGCCGATGGTAGCACGGCCAATCCCAGTGATGAATCGGAGGATGGAGTAGATCCATATGTTGGAGGAGAAGGCAGTGAGAAAGGTGGACAAAGACATGATGAGACAAGTGAGGAAGAGCATGTTTTTGCGGCCCAGTGACGTGTCAGCAAGGGTGGCCAAGGCAAGCCCGCCTATTAAGCAACCCATGAAGAAGGCTGAGGCGGGCATACCCTGGACGAGTGACGGTGAACACTGTAGGGCCCATTCGGAGATGATGGAAGTGTGTCTTGGCTGGTCCCAAGCCCATGAATTTTGAGGAAGTTGGCAAACGTTTGTGGCTGAGTGGCATGAGCTGTTAGGATCATCGAGTTGGGTGCAGTGCCATGTTGGCTCGGCGTCTGTGAAGACGGTGATGAAGGTTTGTTGGGCATCAAAGAACCATGAAAACGATACAAGGATGGCTTGGAGGAATTGGGCCCACCCGAAATCTCCGATGCACCGTTCGATCGTGGAGTCTAGGGAGGGAACGTGTTTGTGCAACAATGGGGGTTCTGACTCGGCCGAGTTGATTTCAGAGAGAAGAGGGGTTGAATCGCCCATATTGGCTCATAGAAATATGTTTAAGATATACCTATGAGTTAGTGAAACATATGGGTGAAGGATTTTATAGGGCCTTTGCGATGAATGCCCATATGATCATTTGGTTACACACAGCCAAAGTAGTCAACATCATATATGTAATAATTTAACTTTGTGTCCGACAGAATTTTAGATAGGTTGATATTATGTAGGATATAAAACTAGATACATAACAATCTGACACCACAAAACCTTTTCAGAAGACTTTTGCTCATCTCTAACTTTCTTGAATGGTCCTCCTCCTCTTTGTACAAGCTTTCTCAAAGTTTTAGTGAATGATATTTTACAACCATATATTGAAGAATATGAATCCTATATTAGAAATTAACTAAATAAAATACAACATATAATGAGTGGTTTCACTACTAATATCACTGAGGCTTTTTGTGATAAAATCTCACACCTATTGGTCTTTGTTGATGGTTAAGTTGGGAACAATATCGTTGTTACTAGTAATGGACTACTGACCCGACTCTCTAAAATCTTTAACATGATATCAGAATGGACTGATTGATTAGCCCTGATTTTCTTTCTTTAACATATCTTAGTCTTTTTGACTTGTTTAAATTTCATTAAGACATTATGCTAAATGAAAATTGACAAGCACGAAATGCCTTATATGCTAACTAACTATAGGTTATGCAAGCACGAATGTATATACTAAGTGCCCGTTTGGCGTTACTTAATTTGGAGCAAAAATCACTTTCTTAGAAAGTTTTCTCCACCTGCCTGTTTGGAAAATAAAAAAATAATCTGATTTTAAGAATAATTGTTGTCGACCACAGCAATTTGAGAAAGCTGATGAGGGAGTGATTTCATTTTCCGCTTATGCTGAAGTGGGTGGGGAACTGGTCCTCTTTAATGATTTTTTCTGAAATGCCCAATTTATCCTCCTTGGATTTTGCAAATTACATCTAATGTCCTATTCACTTTTGCCCGTGTATTCCTCAATGGCTCCTTTCTTTTCTCTAGCGATTACTAGCCAGTTATATTTTTTATTTTTTTCTTATCTTCACACCTTTCTTCTCTAATTTGTATTCAGAATTCCTACGACCCAGATCTAAGAATTTTTTTCTTATTTTTTCACTCTTCTCTTTAAATTTCTAGGTTGTATTCTGAAACAAGGTTTTACTCAATATCACTCTGCAGCACTTGCCCATGCATTATGCTCCTGCCTCATATGGTAAAATCTTTTCTTCGCTGTTTCTAGTTTAGTTCCTTTTGTTTCTTGTTGACCTTGGTTGCGCTACTAGTTCTCAACAAAGAACAAATTCTGATAGTCCTTCAAATCTCCAGATTGGATCCAGTCATCGGTTCAATTCCATAATTATGGATATTCAGTCCAGCAGAGTGATCTAAAGTTTTAAGTTGTTTCTCATTTACTTGTTACCTTGTATTCTCAAGATTGTATCCCCTTGTTTTTGGTGGATTCCTGGTGTATTTTGTTTACTCTTTTTCTCGGCTTCAATGAAATGCTAGTAATTAAAAAATGAAAATAAAATTAAAAGAACAAGGATGCCACATAACGCATCTGGAGGGAGGTTCAAAGTGAATGGAAGAACTATGGTGGTTGTGAGTGCATACGTGTTTGAATTGCCTTCTTTCCCTATGCTATTTGATAACGGAAAACCACATCAATCTAGACTTTTAATGGCAATTGGTTGTTGGCCATTGAGTTAAATGGTGTGAATTATTAATGAACATGCAAGAAGAGGGCACTGAAGATTTCGGGTTGTGAATTCCAATCATTGAGTTTTCTAATTGGTTTGATAACATTTAGTTTTTAGGTATTGCAATTTAAAATAATACTTTATGCCCTTATAGTTATTGTACATAGCTCACAACACTTTTACACAAAAAATTATCAAATACTTGTAAGCTGATTATTGTACCATCGTCACTTTTAACAAAAGTTTACCAAACACCAAATTGATTTCTTTCACAGCTGATTTCTCTTACAACAATTCGACAGTGATTATTTCCATAGCACAACAATGTCAAACTGGGCCTAAACATACACCAAAATAAATAAACGAATTCATTGTTCAAATTCAAGGCTAACTATTTCCTAACCATGAGTCATAACTTATCACAAAGAAAAACTATAATGCCACCCACCTACGAGTCTTGATGATGCTCATGTGTATGGCACGTGATCAATTTTGACTGAATATCAAATGGAATTGGTGTCAAGAATGACATTAATGTGCAACAAAAGAAAACAGTGATGACATTAATCAAATTTAAAGAACAAGGAAGAAATTGATATGTTTGAAACCGTACATGAATTATTTGTGATAAAAAGTCTAGTTAGATATCTATTTTGAAGAGATATATTTATTGTGAAAAGACAATTGTTGACGCTCGGTACATACTGAGCCCGTCTGCCCAATAAAAACATAACACGTGGACCTTGCTTACCACTTGGCCAAAAATGACCAAACCACCCTCTATCTCGGCCTTGGAGCCACCTTGGGGAAATTCTGCGGACCACTCGGCGGAAAATGACCAAACCATCCTCCACCTTTGGCTCGGAGCTACCTTGGGAAAATTCGAAAGGATACGAATTAGACACGTCGATGACAAGACCTCTCTTGACAAGAAGTTCGTTGCACCTCAGAAAGAGTGCCCATGTCCTCTCAAAAGCCACTTGTGAACCACCTAACCCACCGCCTGACCAAATAGGACTATCTCCGCTCAACATGCTACTCTATTCGCACTCGCCCCCTAGTGAAGACGTGTGAAGTCATCATGAGAAGAGGATGTGAATGAACCCTGACAACTGGGTGTGACGCAAACGGCTCAGCTCCGAGCCGAGGTGATCGGCCGGCTTGTAAATTGTCTTGTTTAAACCCCCTATAAATAGAACCCACCATGCTTGTAAGGAGGGATCTTTCTCTTTTGGAGTGTCTTGAAAGAATAATAATATACAGGAAATTCACAAAGAGAGTTTTTTTCCTTAATATCCTTGCTCTTATCCCAAAATAAACCCGACACAACAAACCAATTCTCCTCGCCTTTTCGCTTACGAATTGCATTAGGTATTCGTACTTCATACGTTAACCACTAGAAATTTGTGGATAAAACAACAATTAAATACGTATAACCTTTCATTGAAATAGATATGATGCATGTATTCATAAAACACACCCACATTCATCAAGCACCCGAAGCAACTTGTCATCATTCAAAACTTGTGCAAGGCAAAAACCGGTTCACAACAAAATTGTGACTAAATACAAGTTTCTTATTTTGTATTCATCCAAAGAACATAAAATTATTAAATTTCCTAACAGAGTTCACTGCCAAGTAAAAGCGACAACATGCGCCTCTTTCTTTAACCTGTTTCCCTCAACCACCCTTTTGTTAATCGTCAATGTCCCTGCCTGCCATAATCATGTGATAAAAGGAAGGCTCATAATTTCAGACCCGAAAAGAAAAAAAAGGGTTTTATTTTAGATTATCTAAAAGGCTTTCTTTTTTATCCAAATTGCAGGATGGTCGATTCATGCATGCTTTAAACAATATACTAATAGATGGTGATAACTGATGAGAAGCTTAGTCATCTGCCACTTTCTCACATTATTAAAGTGCACTTCCATTCCATGTTGTGGAAAATCAAGCAAAACTGAGCCATATATATCTTGTAGGCTGGAAAGCAAGTTTTCGACTTGTTCATCATGAAAACCAAAAGCTCAAAACCATTAATTTTATTCCGGTTAAGAAGTTCTTCAACCTGACCCCTCTTGTCGTTTAATGCGTCCGTCAATGTTAAAAAGCTCAATGACGTTTAATATTAACCCAACTACCGCCATTTTTTGTTTGCTTCATGTGGTTATTAGTGTTTATATGATTTTTGAAGTCTTGAATCTTGATTAAACTATGTTCTGTAGTGATAAGATTGATGCCTCAAACATCCAATTACGTGAATGTTTTCAATTCTCTAATTTAAATTAGAGTACTTGTCACTTGCAATTGATATGTATGCGTGTGAGTCACATTAAAGCATGAAAAAAGATTTATCAATACTTACCACCCAATTGCAATGTTTGCCATTCAATATCCAAACTCAGACTTCCAAGTGATATTTGTTTATTTAATTCGTGCAAGGAACAAAGCTGAAATGTTCGCTCTCTTTCTTTTCTTAGTGTATGAAGCCAATTTGGTAACTGACGGTCTTTGTGCCTGAATTATAAATGTAATTTATCGTTTTCATCTAAAAAAATGTATGAAGCCCAATCTTTTATGCTAATTAATTCAGTTTAGAAATATCAAGTAGTCTTCCGAACCAATAAAACTCTATGACAAGTCCTTGTATAAAACCACCTGTGTTATACTGCATGCTTGTCAATTGTCTTGTAATTACTGCCTTGATGAAATTTAAACAATAATATAAATGAAAAAGAATATGTATTTGGAAACAAAAAATTAGGATTATATAAAATCCCTAAAACTTTGTAAAAGTTGGTCCCCCATACCAAATTGAAAGGAGCAGCCCATTGCAAGAAAAGTTAAGAGATGCGCAGATGCCATGTGAAACACTTTTAATTATGTTCTTAGATTGTTGATGTGTGTATACACTGATTTATATACATAAGTTGCTTTTACTGAAATTCTTACACAAAAGCACCAATAATTTTATACAACAAAATTTTTTACATAACTCAAACACCAAAAGCCCTATAAAAGCATTCATTATATTACTTCACCCATTCATAACTCAAACGTTTGCTTTTAGCTCTGGACCAAATGGCTGATTCAACACCTCTTCTCTCCGAACTCAACTTGGCCGACTCACAACCTCCGGTTTTGCACAAACACCTTCCCTCCCTCGACTCCACGATCGAGCGGTGCATTGGAGATTTCGGGTGGGCCCAATTCCTCCAAGCCACCCTTGTATCATTTTCATGGTTCTTTGATGCCCAACAAACCTTCATCACTGTCTTCACAGACGCGGAGCCAACATGGCACTGCACCCAGCTCACTGACCGCCACAGCTCATGCAATACAGCCTCCAACATTTGCCAACTTCCGCAAAACTTATGGGCCTGGGACAGGCCGAAATACACCTCCACCGTCTCTGAATGGGCCCTTGAGTGCTCGTCATCCCTCGTGACTGGCCTGCCTGCCTCCGCCTTTTTTATGGGCTGTTTAATTGGCGGACTGGCCTTGGCCACACTTGCTGACACCTCACTGGGACGCAAAAACATGCTCTTCCTCTCATGTCTCATGATGTCTTTGTCCACCTTCCTCACCGCCTTTTCTACCAACATATGGATCTATTCCGCCCTCCGACTCATCACCGGATTTGGCCGCGCCACCATTGGCACCTCCGCTCTTGTCTTATCAACGGAGCTCGTTGGGAGGCGGTGGCGCGGCCAAGTTGGTGTTATCGGATTCTTCTGCTTCACCCTAGGGTTTCTATCCCTACCCGCTATAGCATATAGTCAAAGAGCTCATTCATGGAGAAGCCTCTATATTTGGACTTCAATTCCCACATTATTGTATTCTATTACGGTTCATTTCTTGGTTCGTGAGTCACCAAGATGGCTCTTTGTTAGAGGTCGCAAAGAAGACGCAATTGCAACCCTAAAATGCATTGCACCCATTGATAGTGCTACTACTAAAACACCATTTACCTCGAGCTTTATTTCGAGCTTGTCCTTCGGGCAAGAAACAGGTAACGTTGATCTCTACTCGGCGATCAGCGTTCTGGTAGAGAGAAGATGGGCTTTTCGGAGACTGTCCGCGGTTATGGCAATAGGGTTTGGCACCGGAATGGTGTATTATGGCATGCCCTTAGCCTTGGGAAGCTTGAACTTCAATCTCTACTTGAGTGTCACATTCAATGCCTTGTCTGAGCTACCAGCTTCAATAATCGCATTCTTCTTCATCGACCAAATGAACAGGAAAACCTCACTTCTTGTTTTCACCAGCCTTTGTGGGATTTGCAGCATTATGTCTGTGCTGAAGGGGATGAATCCAATATGGACAAAATTACAAATTGGGTTCGAGCTTGTGTCTTTTTTCAGCGCCTGCTCAGCTTTCAATGTCTTGCTTATATTTATGATTGAGCTATTTCCCACGTGCGTGAGAAACTCGGCTCTGTCGATGGTGAGGCAGGCGGTGGTGTTGGGTGGTGTGTTTAGTCCGATGCTGGCTGCCGCCGGGAGAGCCAATTGCGGGTTTTTGTCGTATGGAGTGTTTGGTGTTGTGGTTGGGGTTAGTGGGTTGTTTGCTTTTTGTTTGCCAGAGACAAGAGGTAGAGGGATTTGTGATACGATGGATGAACAAGAGTACAAAGAGACAGCTGCTTGTAATGTGGTTGGTCGTGTCTAGATTGATTTGAACTACCCTTTGTCTTGTAAGACTACCTTTGCTTAACTTATCTAAAGTTGCGTTTTTAAATGGTGGACGTAGCAAGTTGAGAGTTGGATTGGAATTGTAAAATATCAAAATTTGTCATACATTTCCTATAAAATTTAAAAAAAAGGTTTGATTCTCACCCTTCAGTACCATCTGCTATTTCTAATTCTCATGTCCTTGGTTTTGAAAACGAGGAATATTCTGTCAAAATGAAATCAAAGTGCACGTTTGCAAGAATCAATCCAAGTTGAGAAACAACTCTACTATAATAGTAGTCTGTATTTTTGTGTGGCCATCACATGGACAAAAAAAGCTGTTCAAATTTTATCGCTAAGCTTTAAAGACCTCAGAAACTCAAAGAAAAAGGGTTTTTCTTTTTCTTTTCCAGATAAAATTGTTTACATATATGTTGAAGATAGCATAGCAGGCTTTGTGGAGTGCAGTGCAGCTGTTGATTAGAAAAAGGAACAAGGAGCCAGGCTTTTGGAGCTTTTTGGCGGTCATACACTCACAACTCTCCTGACACGGTTGATAAAGCTGTGGGATCCAACTGCACACATCAGCTTAGCTAAGATGGCTAGAGCGGATGCGTACTCTATTATGCACCCAAGTTTGAATTCCATCATCGTAGTATTTTTTATTTTTTTTTTAAATGCAGCAATTTGGGAGGGGGCCACTTTTCCTGGGATTCGAAGTGGTGACTGGGGGTAGGGGGAGGGGCCTCAGTGGTCTAGATTAGATTAAAATAGAATATCACTTGTGTAAATAAAAAAAATGTTGCGGAAAACAATCAGCATTTGACACAAAAGATCTACCGCCTTGAGGCACAAAACAAACGAAGAATGAGCAGCATGCGGCTCAAGGGCATTTGAACCTTGGGCAGCGTTAGCTACATGGAATAAGAAAACAAACAATGAAGAGCAAAGCTTGCTCCTTAAAATTGTCATTCTACGAGTCTCATTTCAATGATTTCCAGTTTAGATTAGCTACACAGCCAGAAACTGATCAAAAGACCATCTAAAGCCAAAAACTTTAAATGCTTATGCCGTTAACTTCACCAAATCTAAAACTAGTTTTAATGGGATTGGACTGTAGCTCTTCTCACTGGATGCCAATGCAACAATTCCTCAATGAACATGTATGCACATGATAAACAATATGTCAAGAGTATGTAAAAGGAACAACCTTTCTTATAAGCAAGCAACAAATCATGTAATCAGCTCATTGAGCATATACTATTGGCATTCAATCAAACGCACTGACAAGCGCTTCACAAACAGCGCTATGCTGCATAGAGAGCAAATTATTACAGACAAATTATGCAACTCTTCTGTCACCTTTGCAGATAGAAATTTAAGACAGCTTAACATTTTCTTTTGCTAATGACAACTAAAAAAGCTTAGAACAAGAACTACAAGCACAAAATTCTGAGGAATAAAAAAATTGAACTGAAGAAATCAAAGCATAATTAACTTCTTTTCAGCATTAGAGATTAGGCAATGACCATTTGCAGCATTAACCATTAAAAACTAAGCTTCCTGACTTTAGTTGTAGTGTTGGGAAACCTTCGCCACTAGTTTATCCATGAACTGGCATTTCCGGTCAAATCCCCAGCCAGGGTTGCTCTGCAAATCAAGAGAGTGTGATGAACAAAATACTTATGTAGTGTTTCTTCACATAAATTTTAATACAAATTAAACTAAAAAGTAAAATTGAATTTGCAACAACTTATTATACCCATCCCATGTACGCTCAAAGGAATAGTAAAACAACTATTGTACACAACTTATGCATGTTGATATTGTACCGCACAGATGATTACGCTACACCTCATCCTAAGCAGTGAAATGTACTGACATGTTGGTGCCATGCTCTTGAGAAAGAGAAACCCTTCTTTGTATGAACATGCCAAACTGACTAATATTATCCCTCAACATTGCAGTGAAACAATTTCAAGACAGCATAAACAGAAATCCCGGAACATGAGGCTCCAAGAGTAAATCATCCACAACATAATATGATAAAAGAACAACCAAAAGCAAAGAAAATTAAAATTTTGCTAAGTTGTTTTTCATGCATAAAATTGGACAAACAACATGAGGTCTTAGAATGCACAAGGACAAACACACACCTGGAGAGAAAGCACTGCACGATCAGTGAACCGCTTTACAGAATCAGGTACCTTTGCAGGAAGAGTTTTTGCAACTCTTTTTAACTCTTCTTGTTGTTTCCTTGCAGTTACCCTATCTGGCCCACTGTAATGATCAACAATTTCCTTCAACAATGGAACTCTTTCCATAGTCTCATTCACGACTTCCTGATGATATAAAAAAGGTCATAGAATAACAGAAACAAATGAGTCACCCCATTTACAAGAACTGTACTTTTATTTATTATGAGCATGCTAGAAGTTTAAGGTCCATCATACAAATTCCCAAGAATCAAATCTAATCAGTGGCAGAATAATGAAGTTCTAAAAATTAACCTTTAGTAGGTCTCCCCTACGTCAGATTACTCCCATAACCTTTAGTAGCCTACAAACTCATGGTAGGTCTACCCTATGTCAAATTACTCCCATAACCAGTCCAAGGCCCTTAAATGAGACACAAAGTAAGCTAAGTAGTGGCGAAGGTTAAAAGATTAAAAAGCTAATTTGTTAAATTTCCGTATTCGTCTTCGTTGTTTACTTTGTTTGGAAAATGGAACAAAAGACGCATTTGACAACCTTTAAAAAGACAATTAAATAAGCCTTCTAGACGGGAAGCACCTTCTCACAATCCTTTTCCTTCTCCTTCACCTCTCTCCCACTCTCTCTCTTTTTAAGAATGAATAACAGTTGCCCATATTGATTTCTATATCTGGTTTTTTTCCATAAAACAAAGACAGTTTTCTCTTTTTAACAACAAAAAACTAAAATCATTAGCAAAGGTCACCAAAAGTGGTAGCTGAGTACATAAACCAACTGTTGAAAACTGGAACCAGAGAGCTGATTGCCCCTTCACCCTTCCTGGCTATCACTCTCAATAAGTCTACTCTCTTGCAAACACACGTTCCTCAACTTTTCTCTTTGTTTTAGCCTTTAGGAAATAAGACATCAATATGCCAAAAAATAAAATGTCAACTTAGATAACAAGCAGATCAGGTGCATATAAGAATCAAACCCCCCACATTTCCTATCATAGTTGAAGTCAAAAATATTTGCCACTCTTACTTCTGTCAATTAGAGCTCCCTGATATGAGCTGAAGACCTTCTAAGACAGATTAGGTACAAAGCACAAAGGTTTTGAGAATAATTTCATTTTAACAGATTCCTATCTGATAAAGTCTAGATAACCAATAAATAAACAAACTAGATGGCACATGTGCATTATCAAAGAGAAGTGAATATGACAGCAATCAAGCAGAAGCAAAATAAGATACAGCTTTTGATCATCTTGAAAAGGTTTCCTGCTTCCAACAAACCTAAATTCCTAACATCAAATTCAACTGCTACCAAAGTCCAATGACCTTGCAACGAAGAAAAAGGCCAAGCAGAACCCAAACTCCTATTATAGCGTGAATTAAAGATAAAGATGCAGGATTGGACTGCACAATAGCAAAATCAGCAGAAAAAAATAACACACGAAAACAAAAAAATACCTCCCACTCCTCTTGACTTTGAATATTCTCATATGCCATCAAGAAAGGCTTCATCTTCTCAAGAGCATCCCTGAGAGAAATAGGTGGCTTTTCATCAATATCCGGGTTTTTATTAAACTCTCCCATCAGATACTCTGGCTCACACTCTATCTGCAATCCAAATAACAATAGTGAACAATCACAACAGCATCGAAAAACTAAAATAGTCGAAACTCAAAAGTTGTCGAAAATTGTCTAGCAGACAACATGATCTTCGCACAAAGCTAAATTCAGTACTAGGCTAAGTTAACTACAACAATCTCTAACAAGCAGACAACATAAGATTCACAATCTGAAACATGCTACTCCTTTCCTACACTTCCTTAGCAACCAAAAAAGACATAGCATTGAAACATTCCTTACCATAAAATTGGTGTGCATGGCATCCACATACGCGTCATCCAAAGGCGAAGGTAGCACTTCACTACTCATCTCCTCAAACCCTTCGACCAATTTATTCATAATCTCAGGGCCAAGCTTCTTAGCCAGCTTCTCCCCATCAGCATTGTCCCCAAGATAGAGCCCTGAAGCATAGCTATCATCCGAATCCTTACCCCTTCTCCTATCCCCTCTCTCACTCATTCTAGAATCTCCTCTTCCTCTGCCTCGGCCTCTTCCTCTGCCTCTCATCCCTCTGCCTCTGCCTCTGCCTCTGTCACCACCACCACCACCACCACCAACATCATCTCCCTCAGCACCATCCTGTGCCAATATCCCCAGCGCTTGCTTCACCGCCTCTTCCCGGGTCAACTTCGGACCTCTGGGCCTGGTTCTAGGCTGGTCCGGATCCGGTTCGGGTCGGGCCTGAATATGCCGGTTCTCCTCCTTAACTTGAACCTCCGGGCGAGTAAAATTCATGGGTTTTCCCCGCCCGCTACCGGGCAACGCCGGGTCGGACCCATCTCCCCTTACGAAGAAAATGGGTTTAATGGGTTTGCTGGGTCCGGCTTCAGGGGCCACCGGATCACGTGATTCAGGGATGGATTGCGCTTGACCCGGCTGGCCACGACCAGCTCCTGAATTGGGTTTGATGGCAGAGACGAAGGAAGAGAAGGTAGGCAAGGGTTTGCCGCGGCCATGGCCTAGTCCCGGCGCCGACGGGGGTGGGTCAGGTTTGGGGTCGTCGGAGTCTGGTTGACCAGGGACGCGAGGTGGGTGAGTGAAGTCGAATCGAGCGGGAGTGGGGGGAAATGGACCGCCGCGACCGCGACCTCGGGCACCGCCACTGTTGGAGGAAGTGGAGAAGGGGATTAGGGTTTGTTTGTAAATGGAGAGGCTTGATGGGTTCGTGAGCTTCCTTCCTATTCCAATGGCGGTTCCACCTCTCATTTTTACGGTTTAATCTTCTTTTAGGATATTGAGATTTTTGGGGTTTAAGGGTCTTTCTGCGCTGCAGACAGGCTGAACTGGGACTGGCTGCTGCCGAGCATTTCACCCGGAGGCCTCTCTATTTTTGGATTACTCTTTACATTATTATTTTATAATTTTTGTTACATTATAAATTTAGGTTTTAGAAATTTAAATGGGAAATATTTTTTTTGGACAATAAATGGGAAAGATTGTGTGATACTCAGTTTTGGTTATAAGAATTTTTCAATGTGTGAATTGTATAAGCACACAAGTTTTTTTTTTTTTTTTTCCTTTAGAAAATCGTACAAGTATGAGTTAAATAAGAGTTACTGTATGCGAAAATAAGTTTCTTTTTAAAATATTCATTCATAAAACCAAAGACATACAAAGAGCGACATGATACAGTAGTCTCGTTAAAACTTTTATAGGACAAATCCCAGGGGAGGAAAAAGTACCACACGTGTCATGGACTAAGGCCCAGTTTGGGATTGCTGTCACTTTTTAAAAAAGTTGCTTCTGCTGTGCTTTGAAAATAATTAGCTGTAAAGTAAAGCAACTCCATGTTTGGTAAACAATATTTTTAAAATGCTGTTAGTACAAAAAGCAGTGTAAAAAACGTTTGGTAAATTTTAATATAAAATTGTTATAACTGTGAATAATGACTAAAATAGACATGATGTTAAAAGTGTTATGTACTAATCATGTGATGGTAGTTGAAGTGATGAAGTGGAGGTGCTGGTGGTGATAAAGGTGGAGTTGGTCGTGGTGGGGATGGCGGTTGTGAAGGTGGTGGTGGTGGTGGCAGTGGCAGCATGATGGTGGTGGTGGTGGTGGTGGTGGTGTTGGTTGTGGAGGTGGTGGTGGTAGAGATGGCTGAGGATGATGAAGGGGGGGGATGTGGTGGTGGTGGTGGTGGTGATGTTGGTTGTGGAGGTGGTGGTGGATTTGGAGGTTTTGGAGGAGGTGGTGGTTATGGTGGTGGTGGTGGTGGTGGTGGTTGTGGAGGTGGAGGTGGAGGTGAAGGAGGAGGTGGTGGAGGAGGTGGAGGAGGTGGAGGAGGTGGTGGTGGTGGTAGTTGTGGAGGTAGTGAATGTCATGGTGCAAGTGGTGGAGTTGGATGTGGAAGTGGAGGTGGTGTCATTTTTTTAAATGAATGATGGTATTTTGGGAATTAAAAAAATTCATTAAATGTTCATTTCTACTTCTTTTGAAAGTAACTTTGAAAAGCAACCCAGAGCTTGCTGTCAAAAGGCCATTGCTTTTAAAATAATCGGGATATTTTCTTTTTACCAAACATCTTAAACTGCTTAACTTTAAAGTGAAGCAGGTTTTTGGAGAAAAAAAAGCAATCACAAACAGGGCCTAACAAGAGAGTCTGATTCAAGTCATTTTGAACCATTATAATAAAAGAACAAATCAAAAACGAAAACTAATATAAAGACCTTCGATGAAAACCACAACTAGAGACCAACACAGTAGACCCAAGTGAGAAGACCATAGAAATCCCAAATAGTTAACCCACAAGAGAGGACTGTAGAACATCCCAACTATCAAAAGAAGCCTTCCAAAATCATAATCCTTTGATACCCACACAAATTGCAAGACATACCACAACAAAAATCAGGAGAGAACGAGGAAGAACACAAAAATAACAATAAAATGACTCATGAGAAGCACTACACGTCAACTCAAAACCTGACAAAGAAAACCTCCCATGACCAAGTGGAGGCCAAGGGCCAAATACTAACTCATATGCTTATTTGATGATTTACTCTTTGTAATTTACCATAAATATATTTTGTCAAGTGGAGGCCAAGGGCGAAATAATACTAACTCTTCTGTGAGTTTTGGATTTGATGGATAACCCAAAATTCAGCCCAATAGTTTTAGTCCTCTGCTTTGATTATTGCTTGCTAACATTGGATTGAGCTCACCTGTCTGGGCTGCAGCATATATTCACCTAGTTCTAGTCTGAGATTTGGGCCTAAAAGTCTTACCTTTGAGATAAATTTCCTACTATCTAGTATCTACCACCATTATGAATCATGCACAACTCCTTTTTGTGTTTCTTTATTAAGTGAAGACGGGATTTGAATTCTAACACCTTCTATTATTAAAAAGAGAAATGCTACTAAGCTAAGAGCTAGTTCGTACATGCATCTTCTTACGACCTTCGATTTCTTATAAATAAACTCTCTAAATTATCACATTCCCGACCATAATCGAGCTACTTAATGAATTTCAACCCCAAACACTTTTTCTCCATTTGATATATCCTATTGCGGACCCTAGCTGCAGGTGATTAAGTTGGTAGCCTTGCCAAGAATTAGTAGAACATCTCTAAATTATACGTCTTGGCAACTGCTCATGATTCTAGAACGACAGAGACAGACACATATATATGTAGAGCAAAGACTAGCAACCTGGCAACTGGTCGTCAGATTTTGTCAAATAGGTTAGTCATTATTGGACAGAGTCGTCAATAGAATATTAATTGGTTTAAATTGTATGCTTGATTATTCACTCTTGCACTTCATCGACACCGTTTTCTCCAACTCAGGGGTCAAAAATCCACAATGCATTATTTTTTTTACACCTTTGCATTAGCCAGAGCTTTTGCCAACCTGAAATTTAGACTTTGATAGCCTTTGCGTTTTCTTGTTTCACAAGATTTTTAATGTAGGGACACAAGTACTGTTCTAACTAATACATATTTTACATTAAGGAAGGAATTGAAACAGAAGCCAAAGTGAAGATTTTTAAATCAGTGAAATGACATTTTGCTCGTGTTACGGGAAATTAACTATGCTAATTAATAATTAATCATTAGAGAGAAGTAGCGTATTGGAGAGATAAAAATGAATTGATCATGTAAACCTAAGAATTGGATTATAGACTTATAGATGATGAATTTGGGGCTAGCTGATTACAAACGGCGTTGCCCATAAATTTGGGAGTTGGAGTTGGAAATGTTGATGACTTTGTCTTGTGATGACTCTGATCAGGTGTACCTAAGATTCTGACCATCATGGACTCTTGACTCGTATGAACTCTTGACCATGAACGTCAATGCATATGCTGATGACTTTTGAATTTTTCTTATGTTATCTGATGCAGATGTTGAAATTTTCTTTTACCATCGTATAAGACACTGTACCACGTCATTATACGAATTTGTATTCAAGGAATGCGTAACATTTAAAGTTTCTATCTCATGAAATGAAGAAGAAAAAATAATCTAGAGGGTAACCAGATATACCACGTCATCGTGCTAATGCTAATGTTGTATATATGACAATATATATGACTCGCTGCAAGAAATGTATGAGGTGGGTAGTATTTTCTACAAAATTAGGCATGCATACAAGTCATTGTTTTTTTTTTTTTTTTTCTCAAATCAAAGTTTTGCTCTACAAATTAAGTCATTATATACAACCATATGGGCAAATGCTTTATAGAAAGCTATAGAAAGATAAATATTCCTCATCATCAGACCAAGAGCTTCTTGTTCAAGCTTAATCACAGGCGACAACCTCTAACCAAATCATGTCCTTATCAATAAACATTGCTGAGCCACTCCATTGCTGTGCATCTTTTTATACAATCGGTCGAGTAAAATCCACAAATAATATTAAAAATATATATAATTGTATTTTAGTTCTAAATTATGTAAGAGAGAGCTTTGCAGTCAGATTAGCAAACATATGCTTTGCTATTGGTCCTCGCTATACTGAAGTCCTTAAGACAAGGATTAATTAGCAAGACAAGTTATTAATTAGATATATAACTGGAAACAAAAACATGTATGCAACTACAAGAAACATCAAATTTTGGCATTGACTAAATCCACCGTATGAGAGACAAAAGTAGTGGCCATGGGAGGACGGATTTGAACTTGAGTCTTCCTCTTCCAATATCTTGAAAGAAGAGAAATATCGTTAGACTAGTAGCTAGTTGGTGTCGTTTACAATAATCGCATAATTAGTTTTTAACGATAACTCAGCTCATCAGTGATGCCATGGAGGCGCTGCAGCTGCTAAATTTCTGGAGATCTCTGTTTTATCAGCGGAATTATATTAATTACAGTTAACCATAATAGAACATGGGAGAACATAATTAAAAGGTGACATACTAATTAGTGGGTCATAAAACTCATAACATCCGCAAAAGCGAGTTGTTAATGATTAGTCATTCACTATAATACTTAAGAAAATCATAAATGTCAAATTGACATGGACTGGTTTAATAACTTGTGATGGGACATTAATCATGATTATTGGGAATATTGTCACCTTTGGATGGCATCGACCTAGTCAACCAGGGTATGATGAATTTTTCTCTCTTATTGTTTTGTCAAAAGTTAGTATTCCTTTTTTCTCTCTTGTAGTTTTGTCAAAGTTAGGAACGAGGAGATAGATTTTCTCACACACACTGTCAACAAGACAACATGAAATTTCGAACACGATCAAGATAACATGAAATTTCGAACATAAAACCACTAGACTACAAAATTAAAGCTATTTTCCCCCATGTTGGTATAAATTGTTCTCTTCTTTGGGGAGGCTTTTGCGAAAAGCAAGTTTAATCTAAAAATGCTTCTCAAAAATACTATACATGCAAAGGCATACCGACAAAACGCGAAAGCATATTTAGTCTTAGTCATGAAATGCTTCATCGATACTACACATGCAGGCGGCATGGAGACAAAACGTGTACAATTAGGTTAGCTAGAGACACAAAAGTAAATTTTAAATTCCAATTTCCAACTAATATGGTAGTGACAAAGAGATGAACACGTGTGAAGCAATAATCCATCTATGGTTAATTTCTCAAAAGGAAATTATGGGAAAAAAGAGATACATATCATACGTGATTGCACTTAATTACCTTTCCTTTCGTATCTTTTATTAACATTGATCTACCCAAGAGAGCGATATACTGATTTTAATTTACGGAATGTTGAGTTTTTATTAGACATACGTAAGGTGGAATTAGAAATTTTCACACAATTGGGTTATAATCTTTTTCATTTGTCTATTATGTGTTGGTGGTTGAGTGGTTTTGTGCAAGCAGTTATTCGAGTGCAGTGGATCAATTCTTGTAAGGATGGGATGGGATAATTTTCACTTAAGTATGATGAATCTTTAAAATTAACGTTAAATTGTTGTATTTTCAAAAATATGCACTGGGGTGGCTAAAAGTGATATTACCGGAGGAGGGAAAAATCAAACACAACACCTCAAATGCATAACTTGCGAGTATTGAGTGACTTCGTTAACTTCAATGGATTGAATTGGTCATGAGTCCTAAATAATTATTACCAATCGACACACAAGTCATGTGTAGTAGTATTCAAAATATTTTCTAGATATGAATTTTTCTCAAGTAGCTTGTAGTTCAAGTGGTTAAGAGCATTTTCTTTTGCACCCGATGTCATTGATTCAATTCCCCCCTGTCCAATATTGCTTGTATCAAAAGATATGAATTTTCCTCAATATTACAGCATATATATGAGACAGAAACAAAGGGAAACTAAGTTGAACTTTGACTGAGTACCGTTTTCCTTGAAAGAAAGGACAGAGAAATAGATAGAGAGAGAGCGTTATCCAACAAGACACTGGATTTTTCTCATTAACATAACAATGATTCCATATTACACTTATACAAGGAATGCAGCCAAGAAAGAAAAATATAAATAAATCATCACCAAGATGTCTAAAACAGATGCATGTGACTAGCACGCATCGCTTAGACCACTTCAAAAAGTAACTAGAGAAAACAAGAAACTAAAACAAAGATGAGGTTTCGTAAGGGAAAGAAAATATATATAAGAACGTACATGGTTGATTAATTAAGATGATAAGGGAAAAGCATGTCCAGCTTGAAAAAGAGAAGCTGAGATCATTCAAAAACTAAATTATGGGTTGAGAATGAATTTGATTAGGAAAGCTTTTCTGAGAGGACAAATATGGTCCCGTATTTGATATTTTGCGGTCTCCTAAAATATCTACTTTTAATAAAATATAAATAATATTGGAGGAGAGATGATTTGAACGCAAGATCTCAGTGTGAAAGAAGTTGGTCATTAAGAAATATATTCTTCTTCATCATTGTCAAAGTTTCCTCTGTTTATGATAAACTGTTCTTAATCACTTGAGCTACAAATTCCTCACCGCATAAAATATCTATTAGAGATCGAATAATTGATCTAAATCTTTGTTGTGTTTGAATATTCTGACTTGCACGTTTTCACCATGCAAACATAGATAGTATGTAGTGGAGGCTTTTTGTTTACATTTTAGCAAAGCAAAATGATTAAGGACAAGGAGGTTGCTTCTCAAAGCACATGTTTTGTTTGTGCATCCTCCGTCTCTAATTGGTGCGCAATGACCTGTAATGAGTTTTGTAATTGATAGTGGTAAGAAGCCATCGATGGCTTAACAGAAACAAAGCACTCAATTAAACCTTTGTGGTCCTTTCCCTCTCATGAGTGCACCTCAAGTTACTATTTCCAGCACATTTCTTAATTGGGGTATTAGCTTTTATGAAAAAACAGGGATCTCTATTGGATTCTTGTTGTCTTTCAGCTATACTCAGGTAGATTATACACATGGAATAGGAAGTTATCGGTAGATATATCCCAATCTAAAAAAAGACAAGTGGGTTGATGTTTCCCAAATGGTTATTGTACTTGTGGGTTTCCTCCAATTTTGGAAAAAACATATTATTATAAAATCAAATTCTTGTTTAGGAGCATCTTCAGTAGAATAGCTACAACAACTTTTACGTCATATTTGATTTAAATTTGTGAGGATGTGAAGAAATGTTCTATATTAGAAAGTTAATAAATCTTGACTTATAAGGAGTTGGATTACTATACCTATGCAGAACCTCATGGTATCAGAGCAAGGTTTGCCCGCGTGTGAAGTCCAACAGCCTCATATGCTCCATATTTTAGAATTATAACTAACTTACACTAACTAGCTATCTGGCAAATTAATGTGTGTGTAAGAGAAAAGATTGAATTAGTTTAACTACAAATATGGTTGACCTTAACTAGAGAACAAAATTATCGTTGTAGGTGTTTTATGTATGGAATAATGCTATATTCTTAACACATTTGTATACCACATTCCTATACCACCTTATGTGGTAGATGGGATGGACAGTCAAATAAATTAAAATTAATTTAGAATAATACTGCTCTTACCACATTTGTATACTACATTTGCATACCATCTTATATGACAGATGAGGTGTACAACAATATTAATTAAAAGTGTCAATAAATCATAAAAGAAAAGAAAATTTTAAATTAGTTTTAATTGATGTGGTTGTACATCTCATCTGCCATCTAAGGTAGTTTGAGAGTATGGTATACAATGTGGTAAGAGTAACATTACTCATTAATTTAACATTTCTTTTATGATTTGTTGATACTTTTTAATTGATGTGATTGTCCACTTCATCTGCCACATAAGGTGGTATGAGAATGTGATATACAAATGCGGTAAGAGTAACATTATTGTTTATGTATGATTACTTTATGTAATGCTATTTGTTAATGACATGATTTACGAATATCTTATATATATTGGTGCAATGATTATGTTATTATAAATCTAAATGTGTTACCGGTTGGCCTTTTGTCATGCGTATGTCACACAGTAATCTCACTCACACACTAATTAATTAATCAATTAATTGACTCTCTCCATTTCGGATTGAAAATAGGAAATGAATATTGTATGTCTTGTCTGATCATAAACAATTATATATAAATATTAAAATATGTATACTTAAACTTGTGCGTGAAGGGGCCGTGTATATAATATACAAATCTGGAGCTGAGAACTCTCGAGGAAGAGTGGGTTGCAGAGGTAAGATGGGCCATCGCTGCTGTGGCAAACAGAAGGTCAAGAGAGGTCTATGGTCACCTGAAGAAGATGAGAAGCTCATCAAACACATCACCACCCGCGGCCATGGCAGTTGGAGTTCTGTCCCAAAACATGCAGGTATACAAGATCTCTTAACTATTTGTTTGTGTGGCATTGAGTGAGAAAGAAAGGCCGGAGTTCAAGGAAAATGTTTTATAATCAGACTGTCTAGCAACTCGTAGCTGAGATTCACAGTCTAACGATATAAGCATTTGTATGTTAACGTAAGCGTTTGTGTCTGTGATTAAATATTTTTATGTCCTGGTAGGCTTGCAGAGATGTGGCAAGAGTTGCAGGTTGAGGTGGATAAACTATTTGAGACCAGAACTGAAAAGGGGCTCCTTTACTCCTGAGGAAGAACAGATTATCATTGATGTTCACAGAATTTTAGGCAACAGGTAAGGAATTTCCTGTGATGTGAGATGTTGGGAAAAGCTAGATTTCATGGAAATTTTGGTTAATTTGGTTAATTTTGGTTAATGTGGCAGATGGGCTCAGATAGCCAAGCACCTCCCTGGAAGGACAGACAATGAGGTGAAGAATTTCTGGAATTCATGCATTAAGAAAAAGCTCATGTCACAAGGTTTGGACCCAAAAACCCATAACTTGATCTCTTCTCATCAGAGAGCATCTAATAAGATTGGAGGCAGCAGCAGATCACAACCCCATGACCAACAGAAACCCATTTCAGTAAATTTCACTACTGTGAATTCACAGATGAAAAATTGTTCAGCAGAATTAAACTCATCATCATCGTCACCTATAGTAACATTGTACAATGCTCAACAACCTCCAATGGTCGAAACCATGGCCACACCACCCACTCATCAATATCATGATGATCAAAACCCTAATGCTGCTTGGACTAGTGTTAAGGATCCTACCTTCCATGAACCATCCACAGAGAGCACACTCAACATTTCCTCTTCATCATCATCTTCCTCAATGAACCTATCAGTGTTTGGGCTCTTGGGTAATAGTAATTGCCTCTACGCTGCTGGTGCTCAGCCCTTTGAAGCCCCAAGAATAATATTAGAGGGAGAGCAATCAAAGGGATCAGAAGAAGTACTGCAGCAAGAAAAGGAAAAGCTCTTGGAGATGGAAATGATCAAGGCTATTGATGATCAGGACATGGATGCTTCATTGATGGAGAGCTCTAGCTTTGATTTTAGCTTTTTGGAGTCTACACTTATGTCTACAGGAGTAACATCTCATGATCTGAACTCTATGGTTGATTTTGCATGGAACTATTAAACTTTCTGTGTGTGTATATAGAACTCAGTTAAATAATTTTTTCTTACTTTAGCTTGGTTCTTTTTGGAAATCATACATAGCTTGACTGTCTTGGAATAATTTTATCAAAAAGAGAAAGGTAATCAAATAGAGCTTGACTGTTATGTAATGATGTTTTAAAAAAGACTAAAGGTGCCCTTCCATAATGGGACCTTCCCTTTTTATTGTCATTGGAGAATGCCTCTTTTCAAACAATTCAGTCCAATTCCAGTGCAGTTAGTGAGTGTGGTGAGTGGTGTGGCACCCTTGGCAACTGATTTCATGAACCCTCAAATTAATCAAACAACATTGTAAATCCTCTTTTGCACTACAAGATTATAGTACTACTACATTCACTGATTACACTCTCCCCCGGAAATGAAATCGTCGTATATTAGCGAATTCCCCACAAATCATACTTTAAAAAAACATTGTATATATTTTTAGTTTTTAATATGTGATTTTAGTTTTTAATATATTTTTGAAAGATCCTATAGCTAGGTGCCTCATCAATTAAGCAGAAGAAAAGAAAAAAATGTTCGGGACACAACAAATTGTAGGTTATTATTTCAGTTTCTAGGGCCAAATTAATATCACTTGGGTTGGGCCTCTTATTTCAGATTGTTAATCGTAATCGGCGCCTAATTAGGCTTTGCCAACACAAAAACTCATCCCATATGCCGGGCCAAGTCAAGACATGTACGTACATTGCGTCTGTAGCCCATGGCCAAGTCACAACCATCAAACAATTGCTTCATAAGAAAATAAAAATACTAATTCTGAAGTGAGTTCCTACCATATATAGTGGTAGGTGTTAATCTGTATTTGAAAAATAATCCCGTTGTTTTGTTAGTTTCATGTACATTTTTAACGCAATTCTTAACCTTTGGAAATCTACGGTGGTGATTGTTTAATATTGTATCATACAACGATGTCAGAAGATTTGAACTCGAAACCTCCAAATCCATACCCAAAACTATCTGTTGAATATTATTTCTCCTGTCTTTATGTTGTGCGTAAGTTTAATCCACAATATAGTAAGCCATTTGGAAAGGTGTGGGATCTCCTGGTGTGAGCTATTCCCAAGTCTCCCAAGTCTCTTATACTTATTTACCAATCGAGGATAGAACACCAAAGACACTGCCACAATAAATTTAAATAATAATAATAATAATAACAGTGTTACAATATAATCAGCGTATCCATTTCCCTTCCCAAAATTGACTTAAAATGATTCAACACCAACATGCAAAAAGGGGGGAATCAAAATTACAAGGAACATTATAAAAGAAAAAAAATAAATAAATGTTTGCTTTGACTCCTCATTCTCTTGTGTGGTACATTATATATAGATAGCGCCTTATCATGATCATCTCATTGCTGTCAACATATAATCCACCACTTCTGGTTATTAGTAATTAATTTAGCCAAACACAATTCTAAATTCTACCTTTGTGTGTGAATGAATTCTAGTATATGAAAATATGTGAGTGTACGTCAGGGTAGTACTTATAATTCTTGCATGGGGAGGGCAGCAGAGTTGTCTTGAGAGGAACATAAAGAGAAGATTTCTTCAAATGTTCCATTCATGTAGTCCTTGAATTTGTCGTACGACATGTAGTCGTTGATGATTTCAGGCTTCGATGCATTCGTCTCTGCAGCTAAATTGATCTGCGGGAAGTCTTCAAGTTCTAAGGGTGGGTAAGGAAATTGATAGTTATTCAATAAGCTTTCATTGTGTGGTATGTATGTTTCCTGCATAAATTGGCAGATGGATATAACGAATTAATATTGATCACAATCATAAACCAAGAAAATCAAGATGTAAATTATATGTGAGGCAAAATTCAAATAAGTTTACATGACTCGTTCTATATTTTGGTGCATGAAACAGTACAAGAACAAGATATTCATGTGTATGATACTTAGAAAACAGGAAAACAAGAAAAAGGGATACTTGTTTAGACTCAAATGATTAAAGATTGAATATGAGAAATTATTGGAAAATGTATATTCTTTCATTGCTCATTTTTCGGTGTAAATTATTGAACCGATTGTTTTTGTTTCGAAAAAAAGAAGAAGAAGAAGAAAAGATAATGGTTCAAATTGTTAGGGAGATTTAAAGTCATTGGGGATAGAGCTAGAAGTTTTTGAGAGGAACACTCTGAGGAAAATGGGGAAGAAAGATGTTTGAGTCAGTCAAAAGAAGTTATAGAAGATGATGAAGAAAGCTCATTGAGTCAGTCTACTACAAAAGATTTTTGAACGAAGCTTTAGCAAAAGCTTATATGTAACTCATTACTTACAACTTTTTGTTACTTTAAGATCAAAAGAGAGCTCCAGGGCCTTGTTTTGTGGGCCACTTCCAACCAATCATGGTATTGTTTGCGCGTGTTTAAATGCGTCAATGATGCATCAAATGATTTACGTAAGACCAGCTTGATCTCAAAATTCTATGTGGTGTGAACATGAAGCCTTTTAAAGCAGATAGCTATATACAAAAGTAGAATATTGCCCAAAAATGTTGCCTTGCCAAAGGAGGCAATCAAATCATGAAGATTTTGGTTTTGAAAGACTTAAAAAGAGCATTAGTACTATTTCGCTACATAAGGCAGCTGTTTTCTTACCAATGTTGTCAAATCGTTAATTTGAATCGTTAATTTATGTGGGATTTTATTTCATTGTATATGTTCTAAATTAATGATTTGATAACATAATAGGTTAAACTGTTCAGTAAGAAAGTACGTAGTAACCCAGTCCCTAATAATGCAATCATGTACTAATAATTCCTACAAGTGTCTAACATAGGGCCTAGTCTAAATGTACTGTGCTAAGAAATTAAATTGTTTGAAACTGTATATGCAAATACTTGTACAAACCTGATCAATTAGATTTGAGGAGCAGTGAACACCAAAAGAGTAGAGATCGGCAGAACTGTTTGCTTCATCAGAGGCAAATGGAGCTTGAAAATCATCTGCTATGCCATTTTCAGTTGGTGTCCCTTGAGTGAGATCTGAAGAAGAAGTGTCAGAGAGAAATTTGGGATAATCATGAATTGGAATAATTCTCATCTTGATCAGTCTCAATCCCTCTTGAAGCTGTCTCATTAATCCCACTATTGTCTTCCCCTAATAACTGTTCATTTATTGGAGACCCAAATGAATCATTCTCTGCATTATCAAATCCCAATTGGCTTATCTTCTTTGTTGTTCTTGGGCATTTGTATTGTTTTCTTGAAAACGCGGCACAATGCGTAAGAGTCCTGTGGTTTAGAAATATTCAAATTTTGTTGACATGGCATGTTAAAATTACATATTGCATGCCATATATGGTAAGAAACACACAAATTACAAAGACGGTAATTGAAAAGCAAGTCCACGAGAAAGAAGAGGGGGGGGAAAAGAACAGAAATATATGATGATGATTGCCTAAGACTACTAGAAAAAAGATACTAGCAAGTACACCTAAAGTGTAGGCCGAAGAGTCTTTAATCATCATGTTGATAAGCTATTCCTTAAAGGACAAAAAAATGTTAAAGGAAGAAAAAAGAACAAAGACTGATGAGATTTGCTTTATTGAGTCCACAGACAGATATATATTTTGTACAAAAGATAGGTGTAAAACCTGTAACTCATATACAGTCATATGTGTTGCTAGCTTACAACTATTGACTAATTTAAATGCATCTTGGGAAGTTTCCTACATCATATGCATATGCATCTTAATTAATTTAAGTACAGATATATGTCATTAATATGGAATATTTATCTTTCTTCCCAAACCCTAATTTTGTTCTCTTGGAAAATTCATCAAACCCTAAAGACTCTCTCTCTTTCTCTCTCCTCTCTCTCTCCTCTCTCCTCTCTCTCTCTCTCTTGCTTAGATCCCACTTCGATGAATTCAAGCAGCTAGCCCATATATTAATAGGTTTTCATAAGATTCTAACTCCATATTTATTTACCAGTTTTCAAGGAAAGGAAGAAAAAGGGAAGAGGAGGGAATTAGATGCATAGTAAAATCGATGATCAACTACGAGTACTACAAGCTTATATGTATATATACCTTTAGAGATGATGATGCATTGCCACACATAGAGTCAACCAGCCGGTACTCATGCATAACCCAGTTGGTTCTAATGCCATGGGGGCTCTGCCTCTATAATACACCAATGTCTTCTTCATCCCAACAGCACGCCGTTGACTGTCACCGCCCGGTCTTTTCCGGTGGCTTTCCAGTACCCAGCTCGAGTGCCCGATTTGTTCTTGACCCGTTTGGGTACTTCCTATCCCTTGGGCTGTAGAAGTACCACTCCATGTCTTGCTCGGCAAAATGACTTATCTGAAGCAACAAATCAAATATGTCAAAACACTATGCATAGTTAGAGAATATAAAACATGTTAGGTATTGATTTACAAGTTTATGACCATGATTAATATCACTATAGAATTATTTAGATGATGCACTAAACAAAAATTACTTACCTGGCAAATCCCAGGGTTCACATTTGTAGAGGTCGACTTCTGGATTATTTCTAGCTCAATGGTGCGGCCATTGATTTTTCTATCTAGATAGTAGCAACAAGCTCTTCATCTGTTGGGTGAAATCTGAATCCAGGAGGAAGGCTCATGGGTGCCATTGTACCTCTGAGGTGAGAAGATGAAGCTAAGCAAAGAAAGATACTGAGAGAAGAGAGAGAGACGAGAGAGAGAGAGAGAGAGAGAGAGAGAGAAGAGCAAAACACTGGACCTTGAACTTCAACTGGCTTGTACGACCAATGGACTATATAGGCCACTGTTGGCATCAAACCTATAAAGCATTTACCCTTAGATTTACAATGTATTACTATCCTTGTGTTGCCATGATTGCTAAAAAGAGAGAGTGGTATGTATTGTAAATAAGATTGGAAAAGGGGTTGAACATAGAGGGAATATTAGATGTGATCTTTGGCTTTAAAGAGATTCTATGTGTAAGGTTTTGTGTGAAAACCCAGAGGGGAGGATAGAAGCTTCCCTGCTTTGTCTGCTCACAACACAAACTAACAAAAAACAGAGGGCCTCTCAAAAAGGCTGTGTGGGCCACTCAACCGTCCATACCCTACAACACGCAATACTATGCCTAACCTCCTACTATTTTATTGACAAAAAAAAAACCCCCTCCTACTATTTTAATCAATCTTGCAATCCGAAATCCTATCATATACATTGCTCTATCGACATTTACATACAATATTTGACGTCCTGTACTATTGAATACTTTATAGTGCATTTTCACTCACCATTTTAACCCAAAATGTATCATTACCATCCTTCTCAATATTTGACACATGTCTATTGATGTAACATCTCACATCGACTAATGGAGATGGGGTGATGTGCCTTATGTGTACACGCCCACCTCCATCTAGCATGAGGCATTTTGGGAGCTCACTGGCTTCGGATTCATGAGAACTCCAAAGTTAAGAGAGTTGGAGCTATAACAATCCCAGGATGGGTGACCTACTGGGAAGTTGCTCGTGAGTTACCGGAAATAAAACCGTGAGGGCAGAGAGGGGGGCCCAAAGCGGACAATATCGTGCTATAACGGAGCCGATCCAGAATGTGACAGCTTGGTATCAGAGTATTAGGTTTGTTTTCCTTCGACTTTCATGCTTCTTTTGCGTGGTTGAAACTATCGGCTCTTGAGCGAGTTTTTGAGGTCTTACAAGGTCCGGATGGAGATAGGGTTCGTTTGGCCGCCTTCCTTCTGAATGGGAGACTCTGCCAAAATTTTGATAGAAAGTCTCAGTTCTTAGTAAGTGGGCCCTACTTCGGTAAGATGCCGGAATTACGACGGGATTCGTCCCGAGTTCCGAGGAATCCGGGGTGGGTCCTGTCAGCTTGATATCAGAGCCACTCTGCCGTGTGGTGCGAGTGTGCTGACGAGGATGTCGGGCCTCTAAAGGGGGTGGATTGTAACATCCCACATCGACCAACGAAGAGAGGGTGATGTGCCTTATATGTACACGCCCACCTCCATCTAGAATGAGGCCTTTTGAGGAGTTCACTGGCTTCGGATTCATGGGAACTTTGAAGTTAAGCGAGTTGGGGCTAGAGCAATCCTAGGATGAGTGACCCACTGGGAAGTTGCTTGTAAGTTCCCAGAAATAAAACCGTGAAGGTAGAGATGGGGGCCCAAAGCGGACAATATCGTGCTATGGCGAAGCCGATCCGGGATGTGACAATTGACATAACCATGGTTGCATAAATACAAAGTAAAGAGTCAACTATGGTTATGCTAAGGGACACGTGTCAAGTATTGAGAAAGGTGGTGAGGGCACACCTTGGGTTAAAGTGGTGAGCAAAAATATACCCTATTTAGTAAGGTTATCATTTGCGATTTGTTGTTTGGCTATTGGAATTTTAGAAATGATCACTATTTAGAAAGAATTTAAAGTTGGTATTTTTAACTTCCAAATTCCATGTTTTTTTCCCACGTGGAATTTTATGATTTAGTTTTTTTTATAATCAAAATACGGGAATTGGTTTATGTCAAAATCCCAAATTTATTTCCCTAATCCAAATGCACCATTTAGGTTATTTGCAATCTCATCGTTAATATTCTTGGCATACCATTTGAAGGCAAACAAGGTATAGATTAGGTCTACATTATGAACATTTGGGATATTGGATTAGGTCTTAGATGAGGCCTCTTGAGATCATAAACGTAGGCTGTCTTTATGTTCGAACTATTTCCCTATGTAATAAAAGTATTTGGTTCAGCTGATCAAAGGATAGCAAGAGGTATCCAACAACAAAAATAAAAAGGGGAAGCTTCCAATTTAAAGCTATTATTAGTACCTACCTACTACAATAGGATAAGCTTTTTATGCTTTATGTCATTACATGTGTCTGGTCTCGTTATTTAAAATGCAATTTTAGTAGTCCAAAATTTTTGATCAGTTAAATTATAAATTGATTGGTAAATTGCACGGCATGGCCATTTACGGTGTGCCTAATGTACACAGTGAACATCTATTTACAGTGTGCATGATGCCGCGTAAAAGCATGATTTTGTTGGATTATTTAAAGTATATATATAGGGCAATGTTATCTTACCAATTGATGATATCCTAGATTCAGACAAGAAATAAACCTACCATATTTATTGTTAAGCACCTTTCTGGTCCTCTATTTTAACAGCGTTCACTTATTTTACTCTACGTAGAGTCTTCCTTGAAACTAAAGCTATGAACAATGCATGTATAGGTAGTTTTAGTATAACATACGATTGATGATGGATCTGTTTTTTCCACGAAGGTGGGGTTTGTAATGAATTGATATACATATTTTAGCAACCAAAAAAAAAAACAGTGGAAACATGAACACTACATTCAAATGGTATGATTAAGGCACCAATAATCGCATCCTAAAGTATTAATACTTCAAAAATAAATGGACCCCCAACTTCAGTTCTGTTCATACATACGATACGAGTCATAGCATCATCAAATATAATCCTTTTAAGTTCTAAACCAATATGATAATAATAGAATCTGCTAAAGGAGAATTTTAATATCTTCATAATCCCCTGCTGGTCGAGAATTAAAGAATAAGTATCTCAGAAGAAGAAAAGTGTTTATAGCAGCAGAATACATCATCACAAGACAACACATAAATATATTTGGATGAGTTTTTACATAACAGGGATGAGTTTGATGGGCCATACTCATGAAGATGATGGGGGCCATCAGATAATTCTGATCTCTTTATTTTTTTATCGCAAAGGGAAAGACACTTTTATCATTCAACAGTAGGTTGATGAGGGACCCATGATCAGCTGCTGAACAAATCTACCTGGCACACCGTCACAGTCTTCTTTTCTTTTATTTTTCCTGCCATCCAAACTGCTTTTTCTTTACCCATTTTTGTTCTCTATAGTGAACCTTTAGTTCCTTTCCTTAAAATATCATTTTCATTTGGGTAAAGACATGCTAACATCTTTAATGATTACGATACAAAATCTTTGACTGGTCTCTCTCTCTCTCTCTCTCTCTCTCTCTCTCTCTCATACAAACATTACACATGATTAGAGTGGAAAAAAAACGCTGTGTATATATAGTCACACAAAAATTATGCTTTGGAAAGTAAATTTAAGAAGATGGATACGAATTACTAGTCTAATAAGATTTAGAGATGGATGCTAATTACTAGTCTAATTAGAATGCTTATATATACCTATGCAACAAAGTACTTGTACTACTTTGTTTACCATTGATTGATACAAGTCGCATATTGAGAACTAATAAAGAAGGATTTTTAACCACATGTTTTGGCTAGAAAAATGAATACTAGTTAAACTCTTATGCAAAACAAGACAAACGAGAGAGGAGATGTTTCATACTTTGGCTTGGATGAAAGGCTCTAGATCCTCAGAGCTAGGAGCTTCATATTTTTGCACTGCGTTTTTATTGACCATATTCGAAGTTCTTCTAGGATTAGGTCAGGAAATTAAGCTAGCTAGAATTAGGTCTCTGTATAACAGTACAAGGCTGCTAAAGTGGTAGCAATAATGTCTTCTCAATTAGTGGCAAGGTTTCTGTGGTTGAGAAGTGAACTTCTAGTCATGATTACAGCAAAAACAGGGCCTTTTTTTATGTTTGTTATCCTTTCTTTAAATTTGAGTTATGGCTTTTACACCACAAGCACAACATCAAATGATTGTCCATAACCAATTACATTTTGAGAGAGAGGGAGAGAGAGATCAACCAAGAGGAAGAGCTAGAGGGCTTTAAGGTCTTTTTCCGAAAGAATTACTTTTTTGTGGTCTTTACCAACCGTCCCGCACAATATTCATGCCTATTAGAGATCGACAATGCCCGGATCAACCTTATTGAAGGAGGAGCTTTTGATCATTTTGCATAAAGAGATTCCAAACTCTTCCATTTCTCCAATCCAATGACAAATCACATTTGCTTCCTAATAAATATGTAAGCCTGATTCAACCTCGAACCCTTTCAGGTCATTTAGCATTTCAAAACCACGTTCCTAGCATGGATTTTAGCCATTTTATATTGAGAGAGAGAGAGAGAGAGAGAGAGAGAGAGAGAGAGAGAGAGAGCTGTGTGAGTAGTTTTAAATGGGGTTCTAAAGCCATGCAACCTTTCACACGATGATGATCTTGTAGAAGGGTAAGAGATAAAGCAAAGCAAAGCAAAGGGCAAAGGGGGCATGGTGGGGATGTGGGCGCTTGTGGAAGACTGTAGGCTGGCTTTGAAAATCAGATTCCCAAATGTCGGCTGCTGTCTATCGATCTCTATCAACATATATCATTTTAGTGTGTGCACAAAAGACAAATGTGTAATTAGATTCTTCTTTTTTCCTTACAGAGCAATGAGATCATATAGATGTAGCTTTTCATGTGAGTTCTGGCCCTTCTCTGGGAGCCTATTATGCCTCCTGTCCTAAGGGCACATCTGTCATTTGCTAACTGTATGCAACAGCTTTAGTTTCTGACCTAGATGTCCTGGTATATATGACCATATGTCATCATGCTTATCAATCAAATTCAAGTTTAAAGTTGGACCAACTCAAACACTGAGACTTGGTGGGTGGCCTGAACTTTGCGGCTACTTAGACCAGAGAGAGACGTAATTAATTGATAGATTGTTATAAACAAAAGGTGTAAGACATCACATCCAAGGGGGAAACAAGGAATTTTATAGGGGAGGGATTGGGGCTAAACATTTAGGGGGTGTCTAACCTCTTTTTATCCAAAGAAGAGTGTACGTGTGCGAATGACCCATAGCTCAAATAGTTAAGGACAGTTACTCATTAATCCGAACATAATGTTAAGATTTTCTCATATTATGCCTCTTATGAGATTTTGAGCATGTAAGAAAAGCTTTTCCTTGGGCCAAACTATTGGGCCCTTCAAAAGGTAGAGTTTTTGACACGTGTTCCTCCATCAGTCCACGTCTTAAGGCCAATAGGAGCCCAAGCAATTAAGAGCCCAAATCTTCCCTCGAACTAAAGAAATCAGATTAACCAAAAACCAGTAGAGGTAAAGAAACGGAGGAGAGAGACAGAGTGTGCCGCGTGAAGTTGAAAATGTCGATACTGTGGGAGAAGAGCGGGACGTGGCGGTGGATAGTGAACAAGACCCGTGACTCGAAGCCCTTCTTCTTGGCCTTCGCTACCGTATGCGGCGTCGTTCCGGGTGTCATTGGCTACTTCGTTATGCAGACCACCAACTCCCGAAATGAACAGCTCGAGGCCGAACTCCGCCGCAACGCCCGACCCGAATCCATCGTACGTTTTCTGTTCAACCCAATTTGTTTTCTGAAATTATTTTCGATTTTAAGAAATGGGTTTTGCTTGTAATAGCCTTAAAAGTGTTTATTGGATATCAAAACAACTATGGAGACTTAAAGCAACCCCTTTCCCAATTTTGAAGAAACTAGCTAATCAAATTGGTGATCAGATGATCTGAAATTGACAGTTGATTTGTGTGGGTTGTTTTTGCGTGATGGAATTGAAAGCTTCAATCTTGACTTGTTCATCAGGCTGTATTATGTTCTAGAAGTAGTGGGTATGATAAAACGTATTCATTTTGTCTACGAAGTGAACAGAAGAGTTTGGTTTGAGTAAAACCAAGACCATGACATCCTTATTGATGCTGGGATCTGTGTAAGCTTAAGACTTTAGGTAAATCACATCTAGATATCTAGCTAAATGAATTTTACCCACAGGAAGTGTGTGTTGTTGAATCTTATGGAACCAATTAGTTGTGCTTCAATTATCTATTTGTTGAGTTAGTTTTGCTAAGAAAATCCCCCCACTAGAATTTTAGCGCCTGCCCGCCTGCCCGCCTGCTTGATTGTTTACACTTTCATGTCTCAAATTTGTTGTGATTTTGAAAATGTATGGAAAATTGAGGTCAAGTATTGCTTCCATGTTTTCCTTACTTGGGCTCTTGAACAGATAATTGCTCGTAGACAACACCTATAACTTTTTCTTGGTTCCACATTTAACTTCTCCGCAAGCTGAATTCATCAGAAACAGTGAATAAATTGGATCTTGTTGAGGAACTATCACTGGTTTGTCACTAATCCCTGTCATCCATTGGCAATAGTGAATAAGTCATGTTATGTAAATCAACATTGCAGATATAAAGTTTTAATAGAATTTTGTTATTGAAGGCTAAAGTAACTTGCTCAGTTCCAATGGATTTCAAATTTGGGTTGTTTCTTCGAAGCAGTTTCATACTCTGAATCAAGACAAAAGCTGACTGTAAATTGCTTGAAATTTGTATCAGAGGATGGGGCAAGTAAATAAAGAAAGATTGGCTGAATTCCTTGGTGAGTTGCAGCGGAAAGAAAATACAAATGATCGCTATGTTGCTGCACTGAAAGGAGAGACATTGACTAGGAATCCATATGTGAGAATTCAACCGATTCCGAAGCCAAGCAACACCGAAGCTGACAAGGAACAGAAGTAGATGGAGATATGTGCATCTGTTACCGCCATGAACACTTTTTGCCTTCAGGATATCTGTATATTTCTTCAGAACAACTATGGGGTTGGTATTTTATGTTTTGGATGTTATGTTTAGGCTTTGGTGAGCTGTTTTTTCTTTAATGAATATTGAAGTGCAGTGCAGTAAGAACTCCTGGAGAAGAGAGACATCCGAGAACTAACACACATTTCTTTGTTCTACACTCTCTCATTGTTTTTGTCCCTTCAATAAGAAAGCTCTACAGAAGTCTATCACACCAAATTCTTTATAAGAGTTTCTACAAGTCTAGATTGAATACATCCCTTTAGTTTACATGTCGTTCCTCTTCAAGGAGTTCCACCACGGGGTGTGCTTATTCAGGGTAGCAAGCTATATGATATCCACCTAACATGCATAAAACTGTGAAGTTCATTTCAAATCCTTCATTGTGGTCTCATTACTATTAAGAAATGCACGATCTGATCGATATGTAGCTCATCACCATGTCAAAAGAAAAGTCCTTCGCTCAGGGCAGATTGAGCACACCTGCACTTAGATTGAATAGAGAGAAGTAAATCAATGATTGATTCTGCATCTAAGCCACCAGCTACTTAGCTAGCTATATTTCAAGCAGTGAATTACATGTGAATTCTGTGATACTCCCTTCATAAGCATACCATGACACCATCAGGTTTTGATCATCATGGATGCCGAAGTGCTTGGTTCACAAGTACTTGGCATGGCATTGGCACAGCAAGTGTGAGGAAACTGGTGCAGAGCCTGAAACGATTTTCTTTCCCTTTCCTGCCACACGCCTTTTCTCCAATAAAACAGACAGATAGAATAGATTAGATTGACTCAGTTCATGTGATTATGTAAAAGTTGTTAATTATTCAATGAATAAAATACTGTCACGTCATTTGGTGAATAAATTCGGTGCCTGTATTTGGCCATCCCAAAGCTATATTTAGTGTAGGAAGACTACCCAACAAGACCAAGTTCAACAGCTGCTTTATGCTGGGCTGGGAGTTTCTCGAGTGCAGCATGAGCAAAAGCCGCTTCTTTATCAGAGAGAGTTCCATCTTTAGGCATAATCTCAGTAAAGTTGACGACTATATATATGTATAAGAAAAAAAAAAAAACATGCATTTAGAGTTATCGAATAACTATATTGATAAAAAGTTGTATTTTGTGAGTAGTGGTGCAATTAATACCTGAAAATTATCAAATTTCTTTTAGGGATCATTTTCCTGAAATTTCTTCATGTTTCCCAGCATCCATCATCAGTTCCAACAAGAACAATCGAGAGTGCGTATGAAACTGCTTGTAAGAAAAATTTAAAGTAGGTTAGTTCTCAACTTATGACATGTTTACTTACAAGGAAAAAGAAATGGGGAAGGGGTTGTTAGAACCCGTTTAGTTTGTGCTGAAGTTTGTACTCTGTTTGGTTTGGGGTTCGATCCCCCCTAGTTTATAAATAAAAAATAAAAAATGAAAGAAGACAAGTCAAATGAATCGGGAACTTAAGAACTTGGGAATAGGGGAACGGATCAATTATTCCCTCTAATAATATGATTGCTAGTTTTGAGGGTATTTGACTACGGATTTTTACCATTGAAACTCCAATAATTTTTTTTTCCAGTATATGCAAGAAAAACATGCCATTCATTTTGATTGAGCTAATAGAATATGATGATGTGTCTGCAGCAAATCAACAATGTTGGGTTACCAAAATTGGAAAGCAAGTAGAACGTACGTTTTAGCTCAATCTAATTTGGTATTTAAAACATTGATGTATGCCTTCAGTTAGAAGTCAGAAATAAAGATACAAGCAAGAATCCATTTGATTTTTCGCTATAAACTATGGGCTCAAGGCCAGAAGTCTTAAGAAAATTTGAGAGCCTAAAGCAGAATCGATTAATCTTAAGCTTCTATGTACCTTGCATTTACAATTGATTCGATGGTTTTTGCCCCTTCTGCTCAACTCTCCATCGCTTTTGTTGAAAAAGTTTTTGGTAACCTTTACATCAGAAGATACCGTAAAGAATAAGATTATGCATGTTCTAAGACTTTTGAGAGAGAGAGAGAAGAGCCTTGTTATCAGCAACAAGAAAAGTGTTGAAATCGGCCACCCTTTTG